>VMKM01003633.1:0-32150 GCA_008360985.2 Macquaria ambigua | reverse complement strand
CCTGTTTATCGTTGGCAGTTTATTGTTAGAGGCTGATAAATGTGTAGACATATGGCGCTCTGCTTTGTACCATCGAAGACTGACTTCAGTGTTTCTGTATGTGTGCAAATTAAATCTTTAGTCTCTAAGAGCAACACCTGTTGAAATGGTTGTTAAGCAGGACTGGGTACCGAGACATAACACCTATAGTTTACTCTATGTAATACTTTACACAGAGTACTAGTTTACTTTAGGACTCTTACAGCCCTTTTTGCCACTTTCCAGGAACCAAGGAACCTTTTTAGGTTAGGTTCACAGTAAGATATGGGCTACGGAGCGTTACAGTAAACAGCATCTATTTGGTGAAAAAGGGGCTTTAAAGAGTTTGGTCGACTGGTCACTTAATGCGGTATATAATGAGAGCAGTGGCACTGTGTGTTTCAGATATTAAGCCATTAAGATACATCAGCTTTATTATAATTGGTGACAAGAATGACCCTGAAAAGACAATGAGCTCCTACTTGTACATTTTAATGACTCGACTTATTAAATTAGACATAAAATTGGAAAATAATGCACTTTAAATGAGAGGAGAATTCTGCTCTCACAATTTAAATAATTTTTGTTTACACAGGAAGTGAGAATAAGTAGTTAGACAGCTCTTTCTTTTTCTTAAGGGCTTAAATAATGCTGAAAAGTTTGTCTCATTCATCCACAAACCTTCTCTCTTACGGGACAAGATTCATTTGAATAAAAACAAAAATTCTACAAATGAGCGGCTTGAACATACTGTGTCTATTATGTGCACTGATAAGTCTACACAGAGGAAACGCTTGGTACTAAAATGACTGTTGGACCAAACTCTCACCAAGCCTGTAGAGTCCTTTTTAAAGCATGAGGAAGTATTACAGAGCGAGTTCTCCTGATTTTAGCAGAGATGTGGGGAATAACATGGCTCTGCTGTGTTCAGTAGAGAGAGGAAAATTATTTGTACGTGTTACATAAAAATTAACTGATTTTTATTCAACAACAAAAAGGGATTCATTTAAAACTGGTGTCAAATTTGAAATATTTAGTAACTGCTGTTGACTCCAAACGTTTCCTCGGATGCCCAGCCCTGCTGTTGTACCAATACTTCACATGACTGTAAAAAAACAACTTTTTTTTTTTTCTAGTTTATCGCAGTGCCCTTTAGTCATTAGTGTTGAAACACTGACCTGGGGATTCTGTCAGTGTCAAATTTGTCACGGTACTTTTAAAACTAGTGAAATCTCCGAAGAGTGTCGTGATGCGTTTGCCTTCACCTGCTTTGCTTTCCCACTGCCACTAAAACACTCAGCCAAAGCTGCATTCAAGTGAATGGGAGAGGCTGTAATTGTGTGTGTCTGTCTGTCTGTGTGGTGATACAAATCAACGTCTAAAAACGTGTTTAATGTTGTAATAATGGGCAGTTTCGACTGCTGTACAACTGTTGTACTGCTGTTGTACTCTGTTGTACTCTGTTGTACTCGGCGTGTGTTTTTTTCTTTTTTTTTTTTTTAACAGGCCTTCATGAGTTACAGCAGTAACACGAACAAGCACAGTTTATTTCAAACTAAATGTCTCTAAGTCTAGCTTTAGATTTGTTGAGTGCTTCGCTGGTTTGTAACAAAAGTGTTCATTCAAACAAGTTCATTGACATGACGAACATTTCTCCCTACGGTGGGTAAAAAGCACAATATTTTGTGGATACCCACAAGTTTCTGTGTGTGTGTGTGTGTGTGTGTGTGTGTGTGTTTGGTAACACTTTACAGCTGCCTTTTTGCACCGTATTAGCCCAGTGAAATGTGTTTCCAACAATAGAAAATAATTAGAAATACCATGTTTGAAATAAATTTGGATTTTGAGGCGTAAAAATGGCATCATTACATTTAAGATAAAATAAATGGAGATTTTCATTAAACTAAAGTGATTTCAGCACTTGTCAGAAAGGCAAATGTAAAGTGTTTACCTCCTTTTACTTTAAAACCATAACGTTTGTATCATATAAATTGTAATATATGAATAAAAGTAGTCGATTTGGCTACATAGTGTATTTCAGCTGCAGCAGTTTTATTAGCTCTTGTAACTTGATGACATGATCCTGCATTTATTTTTATTTTGTGTAAATCCTCTTTGTTGCTTCATGATGGATGATTTTAGTCCATCTGTCAAAGGCTTTACATTCACATAAACCTGAGTTAATTTTGTCATTTATTCCAGGGATGGTGGTCACAATGTCTTTGTTTCTTGGTGTTCAAATTTTAAGTTTTTGCGGATGCTAATTATTAATTTGCCTGATTAAAATGACCACTCGTCAGCTGCAGACTAAGCTTTCCTAAAAATAATTACAAAAAGTAGAAAAAGTACTATACATTATGTTTAAAAAAAAAAAAAAAAAAAAAAAATAGTAGTGGTTATTTATATTAGTTTATTTATATTACCTGACAAAAGTCCTGAAATGTCCCGTGGCTTCATTCGCTGCAGCTGCAATGAGCAACCCATTCTCCCTGGTTTAACTGACAAAACATTTTGTTTGTGTGAAGAACATTTTGAGTGTGTGTGTGTGTGTGTGTGTGTGTGTATGTCTGATCTCTAGTTTATCCAATATTGTTTCACTGCACTCAACTGCATTTTCTACCAACACTGAGCCACTCTGCTGCTTCTGCGTTCATAATTCACCTGTTTTTAACCGAATGTTCAGACGCACTGTTCACATTGTCGGTCACAATGAAACTGGATCACATCATCACTGAGCGTCGGCCATCTTGGATCCACCGTCGTGAAGCCGTGTGAAACTGTGGCTCCTTGGTGTTAGCAGTGTTTTGTGTTATCAAAGTGGTTGATGTAGAACTACAAACACCACAACTCAGTTCTCAGAAAAAAAAAAGATGAAAAACCTGTTGGATCGACTTGACAGCAGTTTTGTGGATTATATCCGTGTAATAAGGAACAAGCTTCTGCTTGTGAGATCAAAATAAACCATTCGTGCTGTTTGAACGTTTTCTTGTTGAGTGTTTTTTGGGTTGTATGTTATTGTCTTTGCAAAGGATTCAGATTTAGTCAACTGTACTAAGCAGCTAGCTGGTGAAGAAAGTGGAACCTCTAGCAGCTAAAGAGCCAGATATTTGTCTCAGGAGTTGGTGGAGACCAAACCAGAGCTAAAAGGAGAGTGAATATTCATCTTGCATTCATCATGTGGACACAATTTACTTGCTGCTCCATTACAATTATGACTTTACTTTGTGTCTGCTGGTGCTGGATGTAGACGTATGCAGTTTGCTAATATACAAGTTAAAATAAGTCAGTAACTTAAAGTGATACAGTGAAGTGGTGGCAATGTGGTGTAATTGTTATTTTGTAAATTTCTTTTTTCTGCCCGTGTGGGGCCCAAAATCAATCAATGCAGCTTTAAGATAATGTTTGGGTTTGTACTCGATCAATTTGAGTTACTTTATGTGCGCACAGACTAACACAAATAAGATCATTTATTCCCAGTAATAAAAATAGTCATGACCAATATAGACTACATACATTCTGCATACCTAATAATAATAATAATAATAATAATAATAATAATAATAATAATAATAAAAAAAGTTTACGTAGCATTCAACACCAGTGGCTTGCAGTAGAAGTTCTCTTTTACATTCCTTACCTCAGAAAACGTTTATAAATTAACACCAAGAGACACTAACTAAAAAGAATAACACATTTTTCTGGGAAATGAAAGTCTTTGGGATATTTGTAATTAAATTAATAATTTAAAGGGATACAAATAGAAATCTAGAGGACAAAAAATAAAGGAAAACAACAAAATTTAGAAATATATTTATCTCTTCGGTAAAACCTGGACTCCACATCCTGTAACGCACACAGTCTCCCCCTAGGTGGCGGCGTGCCTTCACTGCTGAGCCTCACATACACTCTGCCAGGCTGCAACACTGTTCAAAATGCATGAGGGTGAAAAACTTTAACATAATTGAACTGGTGAGACATACAGTTACATCAAATATACATTACTGAAACAACAGAACACACATTTTGTAAAAGAAAAAACAAACACACACAAAAACCTAAGTTAGAATAAAATTAATATGTGACTTTCAGTTCAGTAGTAAAGGAAACCAGAAGTTGTTACTAATTTGTTATAACTTAACTTTAACTTAACTTTTTATAAGATTAACCTTTGTGGTCATCAGGTATGTTGGTATTTGTATTAATCACATTATCAGGGTGATAAATCTGCTCATACAGTCACATTGTGGGGACTCACCTCCCATTTGGGGACAAAAAGCTTGGAATCAAGGTAAACATTCAATTTTAGGGTTAAGTCTTGGTTTTTGGTTAAGAGTTTTTGGGTTGGGGTTGGGTGTGTAGTGGTTTTGGTTAAGGTTTGGTCACCAAGGAATTGATATAAGTCAATACAATGCCCTCCTGTGTGTGTGTGTGTGTGTGTGCTCCTATACTGTAGAGTTTGTGAGGACTGGGCTGTAGACCTTATAAGTGAGGACACTATTGGACAATGAGGACATTTTGGCCTGTCCACTCTTCTACAAAGGGCCGATTGAAGGTTAAGACTTGGTTTAAGAGTTAAGGGCTTGGCATTATGTCATTGAAGGTCAAGTATATAAAAACAAACTTATAGATGCAAGATAAAATGGGATGAATGGGTCCAACTGGATTATCTTTGAGTATCTAATGATATTCACACTGGGGCAGCAAACACGACCCTTGACCCTCCGTTCACGTTTACTACAACAAATCAGGAGTGTCTTCCAGTGTCTGTTTCTTGTGGGCTGATGCAGCATTTTTGCAAAAACTAAAGAGGTGGAAAAACCTCCCTTTATTCCCACTTGTTAGCCCAATGGCTAGCCTTATAGTCACACCAGATAATTTGAAATTAAGCCTTAATTAGCCTTTTTAAAATTGTGTTCCATATTTGTAGGCGTTCATCAACAAGTAAAACCAGATACAGTGTATGGCTCCCCTTAAGATTAGCTTGTAATTTGTAATTTGTATTTTTGCTGCCATTTTGCCACCAGTTTGTTGATGGTCACTGTAGTTGTTTTCACCAGGTGGGAGATATTGTAGCTATAGAAGTTCCCGATCTTAGTATTATGAGGCTGACGTACTTGGCTGCTTGTAATTACAGTCTGTACGATATGACAGTAACACCGCATTGTTAGTGCTCAACATTTACACATCTAGCTCCAACTGTGCAGTTGTTTCTTTGCAAGTTAACGATTATAGCAAGTTAAATTTTACTCAAACACTGTATTGCTCAGTTAAACTTACAGAAAATATCTTCAATGTTACTCCAGTGAGCTCGCTAGCTAGCTAAGTTGTTACAGCGATGTGGTTGTTTAAGGTTTAAGCTATCCAGACAAGCTAGCATTAGCTCCCAGAGCTGAAGTTAGCAGCATTTATGCTACATAAGCTAACACACAATGAAGTTTATTCCAGATTTTGCTTAAATTTTACTTTTTACTTTTCTGAATGCTTTGTGCTCATTTGCATAATGAAGAATTCTTTACTTGTCTGTCCCATGTCTCTCCAATCAGGCCGTTTTCACACAGTTAATCTTATATAAGATAAATGGAGGTGAAATTCCCAAACTTCTTCTCTATCTAGTACTCACAAAGAAAAACAGACATGAACTTCACTTTAACCCTCAATATTCAGCTTTTAACGCACAGATTTTCACACACTGACGTTGAAGTGACCCAGTTCTGGAGGTTTTCTGAGCCAAGTTCCCAGCCCTCTGCCCAGCAGAGCGCTGGTAAACTGCTGCATCGCCCTTTGGTAGCGTCCGGCAGCCATCTTGGAAGCTGAATATGTCCCTGGAGTGGCTTCTGCACCCAAACTCTGACCTTTCAGCTGAGAAAGAAAGACAGAAACATGATGTGCTAACATAACGTAATAACCTAAATACACAAATAACAACTGAGATTTGTGGGTTAATTAAGGAGATATTTTATTTCTTACTATATGAAATATTGATACAAAGACCAATGACAGTCCAGTGAGTGGCACACAAGTCCATTTGTGTTTTAAAGAAGGGTACATGTTGAGTTCTCGGCTAAAAATAACGCTCGTCAATCATCTGTTGGACTGTTCAGCCTCACCAAAATAACACCTGTCCTGTGAAAATTTCACACAGCAGACATTTTGACACCGGTGATTCAGCAGCGGGGACCTGGAACTGACACATTTAAGTGGTCGATAATATTATTGGTCACACCTGTGTTTGACAAGCCATAATATCAGCAGTGAGAAAGGTCTATTAAGCCTCTCCAGACACTTCTGAGGAGGAGCCAATCATGGTCCAGCATGCAACTCCATAAAAGTGTGATGTGGAAACTTGAAGCCTCCACTGTGCAGACAGTGACTACTTTACATGCACACTGATTTTCCACTCTTATTCCCAAATATGACAATATACTGAATTTGATACGGGTCATGTAAACAGCATATTCCTTTTGGATATTCCGAATTCCAAATGTAGCCTTTTCCAATTAAGACATGTTGGGATATGCCGATATTATTCGGGTTTTCCGGTCAGCTGAACATGATGAAAGACTTGGAGATCAACAGGTTTCTGGATACGAGCAAAGATCACAACGCCGACCTTTTCAAAAAGGTGGCTGAACGAATGAAAGAGGGAGGCTGAGTTCACACGGTCCAACAAGGCTGCATGGAAACGGGAATATTCATTCTCATTAGCCATGTTAACAGCTTAGTAGGAATATTGTCTTTTTCGGAATAAGAGCAAAAAACTGGAATATTTTGTGCAGGTAAACGTAGTGACAGAATGGACTTTTAGAAATGAAAACATATTTTATTCATAGAGTCAACACAAAGTCAGTCAGGTCAGTCATGTTCAACTGTAGTGGATGTTGCATCCCTTCACAAACAGTTATCTACAGTATGTTTTTTACATTAAGGAGCTTTGGAGCTTCCTTTTTTCTCTTTGTATCTAATTTGTAGTCCTCCTCTCTCGTCCCCTCCTGACTACATTTAATTCCTTTTCAAGTCATTGAGTCTTTAAAATATTGTATCATTGTCTTACTCATCATTTCTCTGGTCTTGTCTCTCTCTGTGCACAACGTTTTAAAATCTTTTTCAAAATGGCCTGTGTCTTCTCTTCCACCTGATATTTAGAGCAGCTTTTCTTACGAGTCCAGTTGCTTTTGTAAATAATTACAACTCTGTCACGAGGCCGTTTTGGTCCAGCACAACACTCTCGGCATACGTGTTGTAATTCACAGTGGAAATGAAACCCCGCTTTTAAAAACATCATTATACACTGTGTTGGTTTTGGTCTGAGACAGTTTGTTCTTTTTTTAAGAAAGATGGATTGCTTCTGTGTGCTAATGAAGCAGTTGGTAGAATGCAGCCACTGTGAATAAGTCAACCCCCAATGCTGATGCTTCAATAATCAACTGTGGTCTTCAGGTGCATTCCTCCCTGTTTTTTAAAGATTGCAAACTTTTAAAAGTATGAAATTGTATATAAAAATGTTAAATTTGGACACAAAAAAGAGAGTGTAGGTTAAAAACAAGTAAAAGCAAAATTGAGCCACCTTACAGTGAATGTTCTGAGCATATCTCTACATGAAAAACCTTTCGAAGAACGTTTCTTAAGAATCATAAGACTTGTGTTAATGACTTGTGTTGTGCTTTACGTTAACTAACTGATCAAACAGACAATGTCCAATCCCATGATCCTGAAACCAAACCACTGAAAACACCTCAGTTTAGGCACGTTTATAAAGAAGCCCAGGTGATGACATCCAGAGAAACTCGCACCCCCTCCCTGCCTGAGCCCACTCGGACGTCTCCTGACATGGTTCAGTGTTTCCAGAGTCTCTGACCCACCTGCAGCTGCAGCCTCTGCCAGCGGGCGAACGTGGAGCGCCTGCAGAGCCGTGACGGCGTCCCTGAGTCCTTCCTCCTTCCTGTGGTGGTGCTGATCTCCTCCAGGCCTCCGTCACCGCAGCTCCAGTTCACGCTGACGTTCGGCGCCTTCCCTGCCGGCCGAACCTCGCTGCTGCTCAGACCTGTGCAGACGGAGAGGAGACCACAGGGAAGGGCTGAGCACAGATAGAGACTGAGACTGGTGTTCTCACAGTTTTGTCAAAATAGTTTGTTTTTTGTGACACGTCTCAACAACTATTGGATGGATTGCCATGAAATTTGGTTCACACATTCATGTTCCCCTCAGGATGAACTGTAATGCCTTTGGTGATGCGCTGACTTCTCATCTAGCGCCATCATCAGGTCAAACTTTTAATTTGTCCAGTACTTTGGTTTATGACCAAATACCTGCAAAACTGATGACATTCCCATCAGCCTCAGTGCAAATGTTAGCATGCTAACATGCTAAACATTAGCATGTTAGCCTCACAGAGCCACATGCATGGCTGTAGACCCTCTCATCCAAGATCATGGAGGATTGGTTTCTATCAGTAACTTAAGTAAAAGCAATAACTTAGTGTAAAAATACTCCGTTACAAGTAAAAGTCCATACAGAACAACAAAACATTTACATGAAGTGACCTTATATATTATCAATATTATTGGCTTATTATTATGCATTAATAACGTGTAAACAAAGTTTTAATGTTGCAGCTGTTAGTATGATGTATAACAATGCACCGTATTTCATAAACTCATCATAAACTGAGTGTAATATCTAAATCTGCCCAGTAACAGCTGTCAGATAAATGTAGTGGAATAAAAAGTACAATATTTCCTTCTGAGACGTAGTGGAGTAAAGGTTTGAAGTAGCATAAAATGTACAAGTAGTTCAAAATAAACAAAAAACATATATTACGGTAATCAAGTACAGCACATAAGTAAAAGTACTTATTTATTTCCACCACAGGATTCTGTCCCACAATGCACCAGGCATAGCAACAGTGCATTTGTGATGCTGGAATATCTATGATCGATCTGAAACTGAAAATTCTGATTTAAACTGATAATCTGCAATGATCACATTGTTTTAAACTTGGCATTTATTTTATATATTTATTTTGCAGTTTGTAGCTATCAAACTGCCCTCTTCTTCTTTTGTTTATCTCAGATGAACCAGAAGCGCATCACTTCCTGTGCAGCAGGTTACACCTATGAGACTGAGTGAATAAACAGTCTGGATTACTGAGGAGGATTCAGGTTTTTAGGAGTGTATAACAGCAGTGGATTTGGACGTACAGCCGAGCAGCAGCTGCTGTCGTCGGTATGGGAAGGGCAGGTGGTTGACGGGCGCGTGGCGGCGTGCCATGGCCCTGCCCAGGTGACCCGTGTGGCTGAGCGTGCCCACCGTCAGGCTGTGCAGGTAAACCGGCTCCACCAGGTGAGACAGGAGTGCCCCCTGGAGGCCCACGATGCTCCACCTGTTGAGACAAACGCGTTTTTAAAAAACTGAGCAGTTATGACGGCAGTTTGACAGCTTTTCAGCTGAGAAGGTTTTTTCACTCAGGGCCCATTAAGGTCTGACCGGCGTTTGACTGTCTAGACCGAACCAAGCTGTTACTCTGCTGCCTGAACTGAGAGACCACAATATGAAACCAGCTGCAGTGTCCCTGAAATAGACCAACTGGGTGGGAGATGTGATTTTCTTTGACTTCTGTGTTTACATCCACTGAGATCCTTTCAGTGGCAGCTGTGAACTGTGGCTGGTTTGTTTTTTGGTGGATGGGAGTTCATATCGAGACAAGATTATAACCCATCTTTGGTACCAAAATGAACTGACAAAATTTGCTTCTCCTACTTGTTTTTTTTTTAAACTAATGTAACTTTTTGCCTTTGAATATTGACCGACTTCAGGTGTTTCCCAAAATAAAGGCACGTCGACTCCATGCAGTTTTGTGAACTTTCAGGCCGACCAGAAAGCAGCAGCTCTTTGTCACAGTTGAGCCAGATTTTAAGCTGCAGTGGTGGAAGAAGTATTCAGATATTTTACTTGAGTAAAAGTAGTAATACCAGTAGAAATACTCTCTCACAAGTTAAAGTTCTACGTTTAAAATCTTACGTAAGTAAAAGCACAAAAGTATTTGCATCAAAATATACTTAAAGTACCAAAAGTAAAAGTACTCATTATGCACAAAGGCCCATTTCAGAATCACATATATTATATTATTGTATAATAATTAGTGATACATTAGTGTGTACATCACTTTAATGTTACAGCTGGTAAAGTTGGAGCTTATTTTAATTACTTTATATACCGCTGAGTAGCTTAATATATACAAATAGTAGTGTAGTAGTGTAGTGGAGTAGAAGTATAAAGTAGCATGACATGGAAATACTCAAGTAAGTACCTCAAAATTGTACTTAAGTTCAGTACTTGAGTAAATGGACTTAGTTATATTCCAGCACTGGAACGGAGGCATTAACAAACTCTGACATGTATTAAAGGATAACTGCAGTTTATTCCAACCTGGTTCTTATATATAATAATTGTAATAATAATAATATAGTTAATTGCTGAGATCAGTGTGACGTCACTATAAACAAGTCAGACGGGTCAAGAAACACGAAACAAAGCAACAGTTTCTCCAGATTATCTGTTGGCTTGTAAACCATTTTATTTGGAGGTAAAACAACTGAAAAATTGGTGATAATACCTCATTGCACATGAAAACTGTACAGTAAGTAAAGTTGGTCAAGGTTTAAGCAGGAAGTCATCTGTAATCTGTGATGGATGTTAACAACTGACAGGTTTCTATCAATCATAATGGATAGAAACTATAAAAACAAGACCCAAGTTGGAAGTTGGAATAAACTGGAATTTATTGGAAAAAAATGTAATAGAATTTTTAAAAAATACCTTTAAAAAATAATATATGCACGTTTTATTACACTATCAACTGAAATGCGTAAAACTAAAAACCATTATTTTATTTTATTGAATATCATGACACACCTTCCAGGGCGGTTTATAAACTCACTTTGCCATCTTGTCAGTGCAGGACATGGTGACGAGAGGTTTGCCCGGGGACACGCCGTCCCATTTCTGATTGGCTCTTTGTGCAGTGACGGGCAGCGTCCCCTCGCCTCCGTCCACCTTCACCCTGAGGTGACAGCGGAACCTCCTGCTGGGATCTGACACGAGGAGAAGAAGAAGGAGATCAAGTCACCAGACTGACTAATACTCTCCCCTTCCCCTGCTGCCAAAATACAAAGGTGCAAATGTGCATCTAGATCAGGTATAAGAGCAGAAATGTGTCCCAAAATGTCCTCAAGATTTCTTGACATATTTACGTCACTACAATACAAAATGACACGAGTCAGAATCATCATCTTCACCATCATCTAAATGTGTTCGTCTCACGTGCAGCTGTGGTCTCGTAGGGGCAGTTGAGGCGAGCGTCTCCACACGGCGACGAGCTGACATACATGTGGAAGAGGACGCCGTCTCGCAGCCGGAAGCCACCGTTTTTATTTGGTACAAAGGCCGATTGTTCCTCACAGTCTGCTGGTTTACTTCAGAGAGGAAAGAAATATGAAAATACAGACAAGAGGGAGATTGATTCCAACATGAGACAGAGACAAACTTCAAACAACAGACTGAAAACCAGTTAGATGAAACAATTGATCCCGTTGGTGAAACTTCCGTTATTACCACGAACACACAGTGTATTTTGACTCATACACCGTCCTGCTGCCCCAAATACTCACTAGAGCACCACATGTGGATTCATCCGCCGCTGAAAATAGTCCCCAACAAATGCACTATTTCCTCCTGTTTGAGTAACGTTTGATAAAAAACTACAGTGAGCAGCTGTTTCAGGAAATCACTGAGCTTTTAAAAAAATGAAACCATATATTTGTGAGGTGTTTTTAAAGATTTACGTCTTCAGTAGGAACCAGTGGGCACACGCTGTTGGTTTTGTTTTTTTCACAGGATCTATGGACCATAAGAGAAATACAGAATAGTGCCAGCTTTGTACTTTAAATTATAGCTCTGAAGGCAAATTCCACACCAAGACTAGACAACAAAGAAAACCAAAAAAAGCTCTGCAGCATGCAGTAAAGTTAATGTTTCAGGGGGTCGTACCAGAGCAGCAGCTCCAGCTGAGCATACAGGAATCGAACCAGCGCCCTTCGGCTGACGACCTCGGCGTGGCAGTCGCTGAGCGTGCCGCCGTGGTCACTCAAGTTGTCCGAGTCCAGACATTTAGTCCCCGTGGCCAGAGACACAACCTGGGCCGATCTGAGGTCAAATCCTGGATGGAGAGGAGGAGGCAGAAAAACAGGAAGAAGAAGAAACGCAGAAACAGAAGCGAGAATCTGTAAGAGCTCAGGTTTTTTGGTGACTTTGTTGATCAAACGATTGACTCTGATGGAACAAGACATTCAACATGATGCAGCTCAAACAAGACTCTCAAAACAAGACGCTGTTTCCTCTTCAGTCTCCTCCACCTCGGAGTGCCGTCACAAGCAGAACGTTAACAGGCTGAGACGGGCTAATGAAGAGTGTACGACTGAACAATCACTCCAACGCCTCAAAAACAGGCTGTTGTGCTGCAATCTGGCCTCATCAGAGATTCACAGGACTGCCTCCCCTCTGGATCCGCAGGGTAATTTTGAGGTAACTTGTTTGTTTGAATTGCAGTGATACATTTTCATGTGAGACGGGGGACTCGGATGCTCCTGCACAATGAAGAAGATCTGTTGCTGCTGCGATTCTTCACTTTTAAGATGTGTCCATCTAGTCCACAGGTCTAGACAGGATATGTCATAATGGACCACCGAGGCCTGTCCAGGATTAAATATGGCTGAAAATGGATGAAGCGTTCTTTTGTCTAAATCTAGAGGACAAACAAAACTAGGACTGGAGATCGTCTGAAGTGTTTTGATATACTGGGATCAGACTACACAATATTTCGGTCCTTTAAGATGGTCACGTGTCAGATTATAGATCGTTTGACTGCCGCTCTTTTAATATCATCATCTTGTTGCGTCCTTCTTCTTCTGCAGTGGTTCAACTGGAGAATTAGCGCCACCAGCTGTTTATCTACATTAAACCAACTCCTAATATACAGCAGTGGCTGGAAACGCTCATTAATTTGCATTTTCTTACGCCAATTTTCTGGAAATTTGGTTAAAATGTACACTACATTTGCATGGAAACCTAGCTGATGTCAGAATTGAGACTTGATTGGTCCCCAAAGCTCTAAGTTGGTCGTCGGTGGACTTATCTCACAGTACGATATAAGACGACCGTCCAAAGCATTCACCACGTTTTTCTGATGATTGTGAACTTTCATCTGGGATAACCAAATATCGCACTGGGTGAAGGGGCTTTTTTTTCCTTCCCAGTCAGAAGAAAGAGCACACTTACACTCAGTTACCAGTTTATTAGGGACACCTGGCTAAAATGCAATGCAGTCCTGCCATAAATCCTTCCTTCATGACGATTATAATGTTCAGTTTTTTGCTGAAACTGTTGTAGAGAGGTGTTGACTCAACTTTACGGTCATTTCGGAGGCTGCAGTTTGTGGTGCTGTTGAATTGTAGGTGTTTCTATTACCCCATTTATGTCAGTGAAGGTAGGCTGAACAGCGACGTTCCCAGTGGTTCCCTCTCTCAATCTCCACCCACTCACCTCTGGTCATCACGATCCCTGCCAGGACCTTGTGATGGGCGTGCGAGGTAGAGAGACAGCTGTCTGTCAGCTCTGTGTATTTCTCTCTCACCAGGTGGAACATCGACTCTGCGAAGAACTGCAGAAGAAGAAATAGTAGAGACAGTAAAGAGTTGAGGACGCATGATGAACATGTCCTCTTCTTTTCTCCTCTCTTATCTGACTTCTTTGTAAGGTTATTGCTTATTATGGGATGTGTTTATTATCACTTATTATTTACCAGTGACTGACAAGCAATTTTGTCACTTTTGTTATTAATCGTTGTCTTACTTCTATTATCCTTTGGGGGACGTAAACAGGAAGTATAATGTTGCTGAGTGTTATCCCATTTTTATTGTGTCATGGTGTCACCTGCTCTGACCCTGCACCTCCATGCACACCTGTTGCTCATTCTCTAATCAAGCCACACCTGTACCTCATCAAGCCCCAGTGTATGAACACCAGGGCTGCAGTCTTTTCTTGCTGAGGAAGGTTCCTCACTGAGTGAAATGAGCCGGGACTATCTGAGTGGCAGCCGTGGTTGAATTCTCTAAATGCTGAGGAAAGGTGCTTCAATGCTTCCTTTCTTATCTCCTTTAGCATATATAGGCTACACTGGACCGTCCTTTACCAAAGGAAAGGAGATAATAATGCTTTCCCACAAGTCCTTGCAGCAGCAACATTTAAAGCGACCTTTTCCTGAGTCCTTATGAATTCTCCTTCACATCTTTCCATCGAGGTCGAGGAAAAGTGTTTAGGAAAAGACAGAAGACGTCATTTTTTTTTGACTATTCGACCGCAGCCCCGGCACTTTCCCACTCCCGGCTGCCAGATCGTGTATGCAGTTTACCTGCCTTAGTGGTCCAGCCTTTCTCACCTGTCCCTGTTTCTGTTCCAGCCTGATGCCGCCTCTTTCTTTAACCTGACTCTGGGGTTTTCTGTTACCCACAGACCAGCTGCCCATTTGTGTTTTCAACCGGCTCTTTCTGGATCATCTTTTCTTGTTGTCCAGTTTCTGAACTGTCACATCATTGCATAACTTTCATCTTAGCAGTTATTACGATTTGGATTTCAATCATTTCTGCCTTTTATTGTTAAATTAATTGTAAAATACTCTACTTGCTTCCTTTATAATAAATCTTTTTATGAAATCTTTATGTCCTTCAGGTTGCTACCAGCCAGGAACAAAGTCCCATAACTTCACATAAGCAGAGTGAACTTTTCTGCATTTTTCTTTTATTAATAGCAACACTCTCCTTTGTTTCAGACATTTTGAGGATCTGCTTTCCTCACTGTGTGTTAACCAGGTGTAACATCTGGTTATGTTTAGCAACAACAACAAAAAAAGAGTGCTCAGCATCACCCTTGTGTGCTGATTCTTTAAAATAAAATATAATAATAATAAAGCTTATAGAAAAATGCACAAAGCAAACAAAAAAAGGAATAAAACACAACCAAGATAATTATCATGGTAAAAATATTGTTTAAGAATTGTTTTATGTATCCAAATACCAAAAGTAAAGTGCTAAAACTGTAAATGAATGGTTCATAAGGTTCATCATAATCTTTTTAACTGAATATTTGCAAATGCCGAAGGAAGCAAAGCCAATTATTTCCTCTATAAAACCTTCTCTTTTTACTAAAAACTCATCACCACCATTCATTTTTAATGTTCCTACACTTCACATGTAAAGCTGGCAGGAGAAACTGCATGTTAAACACTGGAAGAAACCTCAGAAAAGAAATAAAATAAAAATAGATTTATTCCCCTTTCCTGGGAGAGTGGGGTGGAATAAGGGAGTTACAAAAAAATTAACTGTTTTGTGAAAATGTATAATGTATAACTAATGTAGTAAAGTCCAATACCGAATCCGCAAGTCTAGTATAAACACACAGAGAGTGGGAGCTTCTCAGCTAGTTAAACCTATATTTAAACCTGAGGACATTGTGACTTCTGCCGTCTTATCCCCCCCCGACAACAGCCACCAAAAACACAGCGAAAACTTTCAAACAAACTCAGCAGAGATGCACCAACAGCTGTGACACTCGCCTGGACCACGAGGACGGGCTCGCCAAAATCTCCTGACAGTCTGTCAGTGATGGCCGAGAGTTTTCCTCTCTAAACATCCCCCAGTCTGCGGAGGAAGAGGTGTCGCACTCCTGCTTGTCAAAATGTGCCTAATTATATTTTTTAGAGGACTGTCACTCTCTTGGCAGACATCAGGAAGTTACTGTTAGTTTTGCAGTATGCAGCGAGGTGCAACGAAATGCCAAGAGGAGCATCAAAACACAACAACAGTGTGGAGACTTAATGGGTGGAGGAGCAGTGACGCTTTAGAGAAGATCATTTAAACATCAGTCGTGCTAAATGATGAATGTTCTCGTATGAACTTGTCTGCTGATTATTTGACGGCTCGTCAGTCTCTCTCCTCAGTTTGGAGGAAGCAGATGAAATATTTGACAGCCTGAATTGAGCCCAGAAGTAGCTGCAAAATAATTCATGTTAAATAAATAAATGTGTATGCGATGGGTGGGTGCACTAGACTTCCACTGATTGGCTAAACTTTAAACTGCTTATTGCACTCACACACATGATCGTCCACATCAGAGAAAAAACACATACAAATGATTTGGATGTTGTGTTTTATGCAGCTTTAATTACATGAGGAGTAAAGTTGAAGATAATCTCACAAGATTTGTGACGGTGTGTTTATGTGGTCCAGTTTAGGTTAATGGCTAGAACCTGGCACCAACACAGTCAGGGTAATAGAGAGTGTCTCCAACCAACTTCATATTTCTACACCAAATACTGTTTGTGCTAACAGGTCGGCGACACCTGACTCGAGTCCAAGTCAGAATACACCAAGAGACAGCTCTCCCACTCTCCCACACCGGTCCATCATCGTATACTCCTCCATCCATCTGTCCACGACCCTGATTCCTCCCTTCATCCCTCGACCCTCCGGACCCTTAGTCCATCCCTCCTACATCATCTTGGCTCTCCTCCATCCATAATAGGCAAAAAACCTTTCTAAATCTATAGCTGTGTCTCAAATTGCGTACTCGCTAACGGTCTGCGGTATGAGATCATGTCACTAACGTACCCGTTAGTACACTTACGTGCAGTACACTGTGTACACTATGTACTGACTTGTGTAGTGTGTTAATTTTGACAGGGTAGTGTCAAATCAAATACTGCTGTTGTGCGCTTACCGGAAATGACGATCGCAACCTTTAACTGCTTCTTCTTCTTCTTTTTAATGGTGGATGGCAGCCGGGCGGAGCATTATCGCCAACATTTTACCGCGATTGTCGCACGCCAGAATATCTGCCAGCTTGTTTGCTCACTTGACTTCAATGCAATTATATTAAAAATGAATGAAAAATGAACGTGCTTTTACTTTTAGCCGTAACAATCACAACCACGGTTGCCATTTTCATACGTTGGTGGCCCCCCCCCTTCCGCTACGTGGCCGCGACCGTTGAGGGTGAGAAGTGTGCAGCGTTCCACACTCAACTTTCTGACCGTTATGAGTTCATCATCCGGGTACTCATAGTACACTGCATTTTGCCATACTTGTCAGTGTGAATGCACTTATGCACTCAAAATGACGGTGCTGTGTGGGAAAACAGATCTAATTAGCACTACTTGATGGTTGTCTTCCAGCTCTGGCAGCCCTTAAAGCTGCACGTTTCCTAAAATATAAGCAAGTAGCAGATGTCAATCTACACAAAGCGACACATGCCCACTTCCTGCATAGACAGGAAGTGAAAACACAAAACTACGGAGTCAGCTTTAAAAAAAAACCCAACGTGTGTGATATATGACGTGACCTCAGTGTCTGTAATTGTCTGTATGTCACTCATTAAGAGCTGGTGTTTCTTTTTGAGTGAAACTCTCGACTCGCTCAACGTTTTCTAGATGACAGTGGCACAAGGTCGTGTGTAATGAGTGTGTTAAACAATTATCTGTCAGATTATTATGCTCTTCACACCGCCTTCTCGCTCCACCTCAATCTCCTCGGTCTGCTGCCGCTCCTCCTTCATCCCTAATGTGCTGTAATAATGTTCATTAATGCGTCACGCCGCCTGACAGACAGTTCATATTGAAGGGGAGATGATGCTAAACGATTGGTTGGGGAGGCTGTGAAAAACCTGTCTTCTAGACAAAGAGCAGGAGGGAAGCCTCTGCAAAATGTTAAGTTTTGGTGTACCCGCCCTAACGCGAGGTGAAATCACCCCTTTTGTTCAAATTCAGAGCATCAAAATGCTTTTTTTTTTTTCATCCAAAATGTTACACTTTACACATCCTCCCATCTCTCATCAAATCTGCCCCAGGGTTTAATAAAGTATCTACATGCCTGTCTGACATCTCCATATTCCTTTGCATATTTGGATGACGGTGTGGTTCTGCATTAGCCATGCTCAGTCACCCCCTTCAGCTCCGTGGAGACAAATCTTCTTGTATTCATAAAACACGACAGCAAAAGACGTAGAGGACAATTCTCGGAGGCTCGGGGACATAATGAAGTTGTTTAGATGCTACAGACGAGCGTACAGGACACCATCCAGCCCTCAGGCCTCAGGACATGATGGCCATGCTGATGTGCGGCACACTCCATTTGGTCGCATACGGCACACCTCAGACCCATTTATCCAGAGCATTTAGAAGACTGGTGAAGGCTACAGAGAGAATTCAGTGTCACTGTTCAGCTGTCACTACTGACGTCTTTAACGTGTGAAGGGTATTTACTGACACGCTGAGTCTCTGGGTAAAATGCTGACCAGACATTTGTCTACAAATGTGTGGATTTTATGTGAGGAATAAAACAATACTTTTATGATGTCTATTTTCCAGGTTTTTCTTTATATGTTTTGTTTTTTTACTAAATTATTTTAAGAAAAATATCTGTTTTTCATTTCAACACTTATATGCAAACCGTAACGTGGTCGAAAGCAGGCAATTTCGGGAAGTTAGACAAAAATTGATTCCATTGCTTATTACATATTTATTAATAACATAAGAGACAAGCCACAGGAATATTTAAATAAACAGCAACATGGAGAAAGAGACTCACAAGGTTAAACACTTATGCGCAAATGAGATCCAAAGCTGAGTAAACCAAAGCTGCATACTTATTTTATTGAAAATTGTGTTCTTTATAATCTACAGCTGAGGCTGATGGGAATGTCATTAGTTTTGCAGATATTTGGTCATAAACCAAATTAAAGTTTTGACCTGATGGTGGCGCTATATATAGGAAAAGTCAGAGGAGCAACAAAGTTGTTAGGAGTCACTGTCTGAGAGCCGTCTAAAGCTGTATACAAAGATGGACGACATGACAGCTCCCCAAAGGTGAAGCCAAAACATCTGGATCGCCCCCTGGTGGCTGGCTGCAGTATAGGTCATAAGCCCCACCCCCTCCATGTTAGTGGATAGGACATGGGCCAAACTAAAAAATCAAAGTACACGTCCAATAAAATGTTCCCAAAGATGGTTTCTGTCATTTTAGGTAGTTCTTATCACGTTTCTGAGAAGTTTGGTTTTAATTAGTTATTTGATGCTATTAAAAGGGGGTGTCACATCAATATTGACTTTATTAGCTGTGAGTGTGCTGTGATTGGTTCGGGCGGGTGTATGGGCGGGGCCTCGATACGATCACTACTTCACAGACTCTGGCTCCAAATGATGTCACCAGCACAAGATGGCAGCTCCCTTATCCGAGATATTTTGGCTTCACTTTTGTGCAGTAGGAGGAAGTGGAGACGCGTTGGCCATCTTCATATAGTCTATGATCTGTACCAAAGTTTGTGCCAATCAATGGTTTTTTTGTTAACCCAAAGACACTTTTAAATCTGTATGCTGAAGACTGACCTACTCACCTGAGGTAGCTGATTTTTGGCTCTGCTGCCCTGGAGGCCCATGACCCTCCTCTCCGGTCCCAGACTTATGTTGTAAATAGACTGTAGGGCGGCTGCTGCTGCCTGGGCCTTGGCCAGCCTTTTACTGTGACCACACCCTTCAAACACCCTCCCCTCCACCCTAACCACCATCACAAAACTCCTCATTGGCCTGCCGTGAACTCGCTCCGTCAGGCACATGTACCTGAGTCCTGGTCGCAGCTCACTGAGCAGCACCACTGGGCTGAGGTGCTGTAGAAGGGAGGTGCTAAGTGCTCGTCTTTTTGGATTTGTTGAGGAGACCAAGTCCAGTGTGAGCCGGACAAGTCGCCTGTGGTTGTAAATGCTGGAGAAGACCTCATTTTTTGCTGTGTTGCAGTGCAGGAGATCGCGGTTTTCACGCAGCGATGGCTCAAACTCTTTGAGGAAGGCGTCGGGGATGTCCAGTTTATCCGCTGTAAAATCCACAGGAGTGCTGGTGAAGCTCCCCATGGTGGTGTGAGCCTGGGAGGTGTTTGGGAACTGGATGAATGACCGGAGAGCCAGTTCTGCAGCCCTCATCTTGGCCTGCTTTTTTGTTGGTCCTCGGCCCTCGAAGTGGAAACCGTTTACCTCCACGCCTACAGAAAACACCGGAGCGTGCAGTGGGCCAGTCTTTGACATGATCTCATACCGCAGACCGGGTCGTAACTCATTCAGCTGCACCAGCGCGTTCTTCTGAGTGACAGCCCAGGCTGCTCTCTTACAAGTCAAGTGGCTTTGGTAGAGCAGCCGGTCTTTTCCATCCACCAACGACTGCTTCCGCTTCAGAGCTCTTGGTCCGTGTTTGGGGAAAGTTGTGCAAAAAGTCGATGGATGATACTTTCGTAGTAGGTCACGGTCCACCTGGCTTTTATCATCCTGATTCTCTTTCACCTCCAAACTGCTTGTACCTGTTGACACATCAAAACCATGAAGGGAAATTTAGATTTCTGTTTTGAATCACAATGCAAGAAGAAACCTGAAAGTGCCTTGTTGTTTGTTGCCTTAGTTTTTAAGTCTTAATCACTGCTTTTCATACTAGTTTTATCCCTTGTGTTTACTTATTTTATTGACTTTCATCTATTTTTAACATTTTATTGTTTTATTGTTGTAATTTTTAGTCTTGCAAAATTCTATTTATTGTTGTCTATTTTCTATTTTTTGTGTCTGTGCTGTTTTATTGTTATTGCTCTGTGAAGCACTTTGGGCTGCATGTTTGTATGAAAGGTGCTATATAAATAAGATTGAGTTGAGTTGAGGTATAATGTTTACCATGTTCACCATCTTTGTTTAGCGTGTTAGCGTGCTAACATTTGCTAATTAGCACTAAACACAAAGTACAGCTGAGGCTGTCATTCGTTTTGCAGGTATTTGGTCATAAATCAAAGTGTTGGACACATTCACATGCACTTAAATAACCAGGTCACTCAGAGAAACCAGGTTACGCAGATAATCGGAGAACGTTTACATGCAGTAGGTTAGTAATCAGATTTCTCACCTACTCCCAACCTTATTTTTGGAACCATGACTTTCTTATTTAAACGACAGAAGACGCTGTGTCAATCCTCCTCGCTACGCAAATGTGTCTGAATTTAACAATCAGTCAAATGTTCAGCAGTGGAAACTAACTTTACAGTTCTAGAGGAGATTTAATGAAGGATAGAAACATTTTATCATCGAGCCTCTCTGCTGCTTACTTTTCCTGTCGATCAGCCGATTAGAAACCCGTTTACCTGAATACATGGCAGACAAATCTGCGTTCTCCAGGACAGGCGTTCTACCTGGGGAAACCGGGTTTCTCTAATCCCCTACAACGATTACGGAAACATTTAAGATATCAGCTTGCAGAAAGCCAACTGTAACCTGGTTACTTAACAGCATGTAAACGCATGTAAACTGAAACTTGGTGCTAGTATGAAAAGTCAGGGGATCACTACAAATTACTACAATTCATCCTGAGGGGAACATGAATGACTATCCAAAATTTCATGGCGATTCAACCAACCGTTGTGGAGCCACAAATATAAACATCACGGTGGAGAGATCAGAGTCAGTGAGATTCATCCTCTGGAGAACATGAATGTCTGTACAAAACTTCACGGCAATCCGTCCAATAGTTGTTTGCTATCGTCATGGTTAAAAATGAAATGTAAGTACATGCTAGGTGAAATGTGGTTAATGTAATACACCAAAGTAATCAAGATAATCGCATCATGATACACAGTGTGTGTTGGATACTCGGTGGTGTCATGGTCATGGCAGTCTGTCCATGGTAGCAGGACATGGAAAGCGATTTACTTGAGCTGTCTGCATCCTCAGCTGACGATGCTCCAGTATCCCAGTGTCTTATGGGGCTGATGAGGGTTGATAACATGTTGCTCCGTCCTGAAACACAGCATCATAAATACATGAAATCATTGAGCATTTTCTCCACAGCATGACGCAACATCATATATATCACAAACGGAAAGATGCAGGATTTCACTACCATGTACTTGTATACAAAGAACACTCGTGAAATGAGTCCAGCATAGTTTTATATTCACTCCCAACCATTCACTCCCAACTGAGGTAAACACATTTATGGCGATTGTGCAAACGTAATGCGTGAGGCCGGGAGGGCCATTAGAGTCCCCACTAAATGAACGGGGTGAAAACAAACAGAAAGGCGGCTTAGAGCCAGCCGGGGTAATTGAAAGGTGTCGGCGATAAGGACTGAGGTTTTCAGACAGGAAGCATCGAGGGGCTTAAACTGAACGAGAAGCTTTGTCTTATTAACCCGGTCACACCGTTTTTGAATCGAGCACAATCGTTTTTCATTAGATTTCAAAGGATTTGGCGAGTGGTTTGAAGGTTTCACAAACACAGGTGTCCTTGGTGTGATGGCTGTTTTTCAATTAGGTATATAAGAAAACATCCCACCTTTTAATACTTGGATAATAATATTCTGTCACACTTTTCTTTAAAAAAGACTAAATCTACTGTTGTTTTCTGAAACGTGCTACGATGGGTTTTTGCTTTTGGTCGGGGTTAGAGGGTTTGCAGAAACACTGAATCTCGTGTGGAGAATCTACTGAGAGGGGTTTCAAAGTAAAGAGAGTTTACAGTAAAAGAAATGAAAGGTCAGAGAGACATTTTGATGAAAAATTGATGAAAATTCACTGAAAAACACAATTCTACGTGACTTGCTGCAGACCAGACTCCGTACATTTCTTATCCTGAACACACAGAGGTGATTTTTGTGACACGTACCAAGAGACTAACAGATATTTTATGTGATTAAACACAAGGATTTGGGGAACATTGATCTCAGAGGAATTTGGATTGGTTTAATCAATATAAATACACAAGAAATAAGCCGTAATGTTTCCCATCATCGTAGACATATTGACTTTTAAGATTCAAGAACTTTTCTGACGTTTAGGTGTCAGCTTCAGGTTTGTTCGGGACTACAATACAAAACATTTCGGTCGTCTTTCCAGATAGTCACTACATCAGATTAAGAGATCATGGGACCTTAAATTATTGCCCTGTGGAAGACCGACAAAGGAAAAAAGACTGAAAAAGATTTTGGAAATCACCTGCTCCATTTGGTAACCAATCGTTAAAACCCCAAAGTGTATTAAAAAACTAAATGGTGAATTCATAAAAGGATTGTGCAGCTTTTGCGGCTGTTAAACCTGCACAAATAAGACAAAAAGAAACTGTGTAATTCTCAAAGAGTGAAGTGCACCCCGAACTGTGCTGCCAAGCAAACAGCGTCTCGGTGCTCCGGTGCTATTTGCACATATTCAAATTACATAAAATGTGCAGACATTTTGCACAAAATTGGCCCCTTCCTATGCAAATGAGCCTTATTGTAAAAAGAAGTCCAATTCACAAACACCAGCGCTAACAGAGTGAAAATGATTAGCGTCTTCAGAGAGTTGGTGGTAACTGAAGTGCATTTATAAGACCTTCCAGAGATCATGGCAGCAGTGATTGTAGCAGGTGAAGGCGTCGGCATGCCAGGCGCGCTCGTGAGCGGATATCGTCCTGCCCACCATTTCTATCCGACTTGCCACATGGATAATCGCAATCAGACGCAAAACAAGGGCAAATTGCACTCAATTGCAAAACTTTATGGGCGTGTTTGCGCTGTGATATCATTAGCACAATATCTTTTGTGAATCTGACCTTAAAAAAGGGGCAGTTTGTAGTGCTATCAGCTGCTGCAATCTTTGTGAATTCTCCCGTCAGTTCTTCTGAAACTCCTTTTTATGTGCAGGCCTCCACTCCCTCCTCCAAACTCAACAACTTGCTATATCTTCCACATGTTTCTATTTTGGGATTTGGCTTCAGGAAACACCCGCGGCTCCAGCATTGTAATAGATCACCTGCTGATCCCTATTGGCCCCTGAACCAGTGACCCCTTTTATCCCCATTTAGATTTATCTGGTGCCCTGCCACCATTTAACGGCTTTTGTTTAGCAGTGCATGTGGGTCAGAATATACTTCACATACAGACATAAACACAGAGAAATGTGGGCTGCAGTGGCAATTATATTTATATATATATCTACTGCTTATGAAATATGAATGCCTGCCTGCTGCAAGTAAAACATATTATGGGTCAGCATTAAAATAATGAGACATTTTAAGACTCTTTATCATTTGTTTTTAAGGCCTTAATTATCTGTATACTAGTTACAGTTGTTTTATTTTACCTTTAAGCAATAATTTAAAATTCCATTATTACCAAGATCACAAGCAGCATAAAGCTATAAAACACATAAATCAGATGCAGTCGTGCTCTGAGAAAAACTGTGTTGAGTTGATACAAATCAAATTCTAATAAATCTCTTGAATCTAATGAAACAGTGATATTGCCTTTGAAAACAACAACATACTGGTATTAAATGAGTTGTTTTACCTCTGAAACAATCACTTTTTTTTGACTTCCTGGTGGGTAATTTTACTGCATGTTTGGCCCCTTTTTACCCCTGGTGACTGGTGATTCTGGAGGGCACTGCAATGCAAACTAAGAGTCATTAGAATAATGAAGAGCGCACACTAAACTGTTCTGCATTAACCTTGCACCTTGCAGTTATATTAGGCGTGTGATGCCATTAAGTGGTGGGCTGATATGAGCAAGAGCTGTGAGATGGGATGTGAATGTAATGATGTGAGTCTGCAGCTTCTGAAGGCAGCGGCAGGTGGACGGTTGGAGATGTTTTAATGACCTGCATCAGCACAGCTAATGGGGCCATTTATTTTTGGGATGAAAAAGATAATAACTGTGTTTGTCTTTGCGTTATATCGGCTAAGCCCTCGCACCTTCCCACACTTTCTGTCGCTTTTTCACTCATCTCTCACTCTATTTCCCCCTCACTCGTAGACACACTCTCTTTCTCGTTCAAGTAGCACTTCATTAACTCACACCCATTTGGGAATTGCAGTATTAGACTTTACACTTGATTTAAGTAGAGGTTAACCAGGTTGCAACGTGACAAATGATTTGCTTAATCTACCTGTAATCTTCTTCACAAGCAAATCTGCGAAATGGGGTTTGTGCAGAGATTTAGGGATGAAATTGCAGCTGCTGTTTTGCAACACAGGTGGGTACATACACATATGAAGGTTTAAAAGTGAACATACATTATATGTACAGTATACATGATATCTTTCATATAGATGCTTAGTTTGGTTAGTCTACATCTATCATATATTTAAAAAATGAGAGCAAAGATGTGGGAAGAAAACCTCTTTGGCTTATTGTTTATGGATATTTGGAGTTACAAATGACGCGGTGTATTTGGCGTTTCTTACACTGAACAAACAATTGAACTATTAATAATATACAGTTTATTATTTCCTAAAAGCACCCACCGTGTGTCAATAGTTATGACTTCTACTGTTTCGTGACTCTTCTTCACTCTTGCAGCCATGCCGTTACTGTTCTGGTATGTTTGTGTCAAGTGCACAACTGGCCACATCTTAAACATGACCGCATTTCCAGCTGGTATTAACATGTGGTCTGTATCTGGATGAGTAAACACATAATGTCGTCAAATGTCAGATTAAGAAGTATTCAGCTTCTTCAATCGCTGTGAGCAGGGTTTGAACCTGCGCGGGGAAACCCCATTGGATTTCAAGTCCAACGCCTTAACCACTCGGCCATCACAGCTGCATGAACAGCACACCTGCAGGTGATCTGGCTCACATCATTAAGAAAAAAATCTGCCCAACAGATGTATACTGTAACTTTCTTGTGCTTTTATTGTTTTATATGTACTACAATCAGGGCATTCTTATAAAAGAGAGCTTGCTCTCAATGGCCCTCCCGGTTTAAATAAAGGTTATAATAATAATAAATTCTGGGCTTTTGTGCACTTACAGAAAGTGTGCATAAAGAGTTCAGAAAGCATGCAGCCCTGAGCCCTCAGTCTAGAGTGCAACAACATTGAAAAGTACAACTGACACCTTTAGATGATCTGACAAGAACTTTGTTTACAGTAAGCTGATTCCCTTCATCTGAAAGGCTCCATGTGTACCTACAACACAACTGAAGGCAGCCTGCCACATGCACCTTTTATATATGAATGTTTTTGGTATTTAGAAGAACAATACGAGTCGAGTACCATTGAAAGGGCTTGTGGGAAACATGCAGAAGATTGGTGTTTAGCTATAATTTTCAGTAGTATAAGTTTACATTACACAAGACAAACAGTTAAAGTTGCTCACTGTGAGCAGGAACGCCTTAATTACTCGGCCATCACAGCTCCCTCTGCACATATCCATCTAATAAAAGCATCACTTATAGCAGAAAGTGCAAAAGAAAAAAAACATGTTGATATTAATACTTCACAGAACAGTCACTTGGAACCGGAAGACTATAACTTACTGGACAAGAGAGAGAACCGGGACAAAAGAGCCGAGCAGAAGTGAGAACAGCTTCATTTTCCACAGTGCTTGTGTTTATCAAACCTTGGAAGCGAAGTTTCTCCATCCAGCCGCTGTTAATGAACCTTATTTAATAGAATAATGAAATTAGGCATGGCAGGGGGGAAGCGAGAAGCACCCGCTCGCCGTCCGGTGTGTGTGTGTGTGTGTGTGTGTGTGTGTGTGTGTGTGTGTGTGTGGTCTGACAGCTGTGGATAATCTCATTTGCTAAGTGTAATTAATGGCAAGCGGTTTCATTTACTTGTAATGTGGACTGTCTTTCCTCAAGGGCAAAGAAATATGGAAACTTTCTGGAATCATTTCTCTATCGACTGCCTCGGTATTAGCAATGATATTTGTAATAGTAGATGTTTGGCTCATTATTTTCTTATTTAATATGATTTCCTTGACCTTTCTTACTTATAACGTCATTTACATGGGCCTGATCACAAAGAGTTCTCTATCAAAATCTGGTTTTAGACACGCGCGACATGGAAGCCTCAAAGCTGGACTGGCCGAGCAGGTACGCCTTTACAAGCACCTCTACGACCCCTTCATGAGAGACCACCAGGACCACCAAATGATTCTGAACTCATGGAGAGAGATTTCCACCACATTTAAAAGATAAAGACAGCAACAACGAGCTCTAGTACAGCGAGTGCAGCCATGTTGGTTTATGACGATCTTCCGGTAACACTCGTTGACTTCTATACAGCAACGGATAGCACATTAAGCATAAATGCCTCCGTGCACCGCGGATCTGTGCAGGCCCGCGTCATGGTGTCTTGCCCGAGCATAAACAAGGCTTAAGGCTTCTTCACAGTAGCAGCCTTACAACACACTTGATCTTAGCCAAAAGGCAGAGAAGCAGCCTTATAATGCGGACCCCTTTCTCCACAAAAAAGTGATTTAAATCAGGATGAAGTGACTTATCTGGCTGCTGGCTTGTGGTGTGTAGTGTAATGTTGTGAGTCACTGCAGCTGTGATGGCCGAGTGATTAAGGCGTTGGACTCGAAATCCAATGGGGTCTCCCTGCGCAGGTTCAAACCCTGCTCACAGCGGTAAGTGTTTATCTTGTTCTCTTTCTGGCAATTCAAACAGAGTACAAGTACTTCCAAACAAAATTATGTGTCATGTTGGAGTTGAAATCCAAAGGGTAGGTTAAGTCAAGGAGATGGGTGCTTTACGGATACACCCCGTGGGTGTCAAAGCAATCAACAACAATCTGTCTGCTGGTCTTGTTAATACACAACCAAGTAAAGTTTCAAAAACGTTATACCTTTCTGTGACAGATAACTGCTGGACAAACTCTGTTGGCCAAGAGGTTAGGGCAGGACTTCTCAAAGCCCGCACCTCGGTCCGCATCCGAGACCAAACGGCAAGTCAATCCGGTCCAGCCAAACCTCGTTTTAAGAAAACAATACATTATGAAGTGTAACGTTTTCTATTTTGAAATACATACAATATTGATCAATAATTTGTTAGTGAAGTTGAATATACAATGTAGCTGGAGATCATTATTGCCAATCGTTCTGGACCTCTGACCTTGAAGAAAAAGCAGATGCGGACCTTTGACTAATAAGTTTGAGAACCCCTGGGTTAGGGTGTGGCAGTCAGAATACACAAGAGACTTGCACAAGCTGTGATGGCCGTACCTTGCAGCGATTAGCCTGCTAACTCAAATCCTAACGAATCCTAATAAGTCCTAACCATTTCCTAACAAGTCCTAACAATAGAATGCAAGTCCTAACAATTCCTAACGATTTACCTACCAAGTCCTAACCATGGTCCTAATGTCATGTCACGTGACAAGGACAGTGACAACAGTAACGCCCCTCCCCCATTGCTGACAGCAAAAAAAAAAAAACAGGCTCGTAACGGCGTTGGTCGACGGCATATCAACAGAAGACACTCGGTATGTACAAGCAAATTATTGTATGAACATGTATGACTTTTCGAATGATTTTTTATTTACTAGCCGCGCTTGATATTGAAATTGTCGCTGTACGTCGTAACGTGCCTCTATAGTTGTACCCTCATAGTCTTGTCAGACGCGGCGTTTTTCCCGCTGTTAATGTTAGCTAGCTAGCAAGCTATCTACAGAATTCATCTGTCTGACATGTACCATGATATTTGATATTTGCAGAAATGACGAAGACAGGTAAACCCGACTCATATTGGGCAGGTATCCTGTACCAGTATGCCCAGGGAAAGTACCGGTTTACCACAGGTAAAAAGCCGGGGGCCAGGAAATGGAAGGCTGTCATGCAGCGGATAGACGCCTGCCCACTGACTCCTCTATACAACCACCAAGTCCGTGAATATGACATCTTCGGGAAAAAAATCCCCTGCAAATGTGGATATCATCAGGTAAGTGATGATTATATTTACTTTAGATATTTTAGTTAATTAAACCAGTGCTGGTGGCAGTTGCCATAAACCGTTGTGTATTAGCTATTCCATTAGGCAATTTTAAATATCTAAACAGGAAGATGCATTATTTAGTTGTGCTTGGATTGTGTCACAGTGGTTAACAATAAAGTTAAAAACATATTTTTTTTCACAGTCAGCTGAGCAGACAGGTTCATTAGGGAGTCAGCAAACAGAGGCAGGGAGGCCACTAACAGACCCCGCCACACAGAGCACCTCTAGTGCAGGGAGGCCGCTGACAGACCCCGCCACACAGAGCACCTCTAGTGCAGGGAGGCCGCTTACAGACCCCGCCACACAGAGCACCTCTACTGTAGGGAGGCCGCTGACAGACCCCGCCACACAGAGCACCTCTAGTGCAGGGAGGCCGCTTACAGACCCCGCCACACAGAGCACCTCTAGTGCAGGGAGGCCGCTGACAGACCCCGCCACACAGAGCACCTCTAGTGCAGGGAGGCCGCTTACAGACCCCGCCACACAGAGCACCTCTAGTGCAGGGAGGCCGCTGACAGACCCCGCCACACAGAGCACCTCTAGTGCAGGGAGGCCGCTGACAGACCCCGCCACACAGAGCACCTCTAGTGCAGGGAGGCCGCTTACAGACCCCGCCACACAGAGCACCTCTAGTGCAGGGAGGCCGCTGACAGACCCCGCCACACAGAGCACCTCTACTGTAGGGAGACCGCTGACAGACCCCACCACACAGAGCACCTCTACTGTAGGGAGTCAGCCAGAACAGAGTATCTCAAGCAGTCAAACACCAGGGCAGATAAAGTGCGCTCTTTGTAGCAAGAACATTAATGTCGACCAGTTCTCTGAACATTTATCTGATTTCCATGCAGAGGAATGTTGTGAGCAGTGTGGAAAAAAGGTAACTGGGGCAGTTGGGCTGCTCCACCATATTGAAGAATGCCATATTTCAGGCACCAGCAGAAAAAGTGGGGCTCCAACACGAAAACAACAACCACCACCACGACAACCACCACCACAACAACCTCCTCCACCACGACAACCACCACCACCACAACAACCTTCTCCACGACAACCACCACCACCACAACAACCTTCGCCTCCACGACAACCACCACCACAACAACTTCCTCCATTACGACAACCACCGCCACAACAACCTCCTACACAACAACTACCACCACCTCCTACTCCCACATCTCCATATGTTGTCCACCTGAGGCCACCGGAGGTGAATTGGGTGAGTTTTCTACCCAAACAATTCTTGCGGGTCATTAAGCCAGCCGACCGGGAGTGGATTGCCCAGTGTCTTTACGAACCCACAGGACAGCTGAGGCAACAGTTTTCCCAAAACTGGTTTCATCCACCCAATCCACCAAAGCCGACAACTGAACCACCTGATCCCATGACCTACTTCAGGCAGCGGATGTTTCTGTGGGCACCGATGCGGATGTGGGGTATTCCGCTGAAGTGCCATCAGTGCAACACTAAGATGCACCACTCCGGGATTTACACAAAGGTACGGGAAATCATCGACCTTGACTCCAGGTACTACTTGGTCGGTGGGGATTATCCTCGGTGCAGTAAGTGCATGATCCCTGTCTGTCCTTGGAGTGCCGACGTGTTGAGTCAGTTAGATCCTGCCCACAGAAACAGGTTCCCCGCTGTTCTCACCACACAGCTGGCTCTGGACAGGAAGTGTGTGACCATGCTCAAACCGCGAACTGCAGGGAACAGCTCCAGTTACCTGCAGCAAGCACTGGAGGAAGTTCACAGCGAGGAGTGGGCAAGGCGCACCATCGAATACCTGTCTGACTGTGAGCTTCACAAAAGGAGGAGTGCCTTAATCCAATGTGAGGAAGCAGTCTATCGGCGGCCACCACCCTTTTGCCCCCTACCTCTCGCACAGTGGTTTGAGACAGTCCATGCCAACGAGATCCTGGGTCATCTGGATGAGATGAAGGGTGTCATCACTTCAACATATGGCAGAATCTTGAAGCTTGACTCCACAAAAAAGGTACAGGCAAATCTTTGTAAATTTTATTGATGGTCATTGATTTGACTTGATTATGTTGTTATACTGATTTCTTTTTTTTTTCTTTTATAGATCACAAAGAAACTCGCTGGTGGCATTGCGGACACAGCTACGTGGATGACAAATGTCAGTAACGAATGTGGCCAGGTACTGAACTGTGTGCTGACGACTGGTGAGGGAGCTGGCCTAGATGAATTGTGTCAAGGCATCGTGAAGCGCTACCAGGACGCTGGGGAACCTGAGCCAGATGTTATTTATGTTGACCGAGATTGCTGCAGTGAGACAGGTGTGTGACCTTTAGAGGATCTGTGTAGTAGTAAAGCAATAAGCCCCTAGAGGCTCTTTCCTGTCCATCACTTTCAACCACTCATCCACACTTAGCCCACCCAGTAAATCAGAAATTCACAACAAAATCTGACATTTTGAAACAATGTGTTTGGCGCAGTAATATTGATGTAATGTGGTCACAGGTGTGTGTTTATAGAGTATCTTACAACAGGTTCAAACATGGCTCAGCAAATCATAATCAAGGACTGGAACTATCCATTTTATAATGTATTATTTGTTACAGGCACAAAAGTAAAAACTTTTACAAGCATGCAAAACTTAATGTACTTTTAATTTATAATCAAATGAAACAAATATTCAAGTTGTTGGAATGAGATACATTATTCTATATGATAGGTTTCCACCAGTTTTTACCTGTTTTATGTCATGGTTGTCATATCATACCTTGGATACCTTGTGCTCTCAGTCATGGTGAAAATTGAATTATAACAATGTGCATATATTCAGGTCTTGTTGTTCTTTTGTACAGGTGCACCCCCAGTTCTTGTCTGGTTTCGGCCGTGGAAGACCAAAGTGAGACTGGATATTTTCCACTTCATGAGGCGATTCACTACTGGACTCACAACAGAACACCATCCTCTCTATGGCACTTTCTGCTCAAAGTTGTCGAGTTGCATTTATGAGTGGGACCAGGGTGACATCTGTCGTCTTAAGGAAGCCAAGAGGTCAGAGCTGAAGAAAAAGCATGCTGGTCATGCTCCTACAGAAGCCCAAGTTCTGGCCAACATCAGATCTAGCGAACTGGCCAAGCATTGCAGAAGGAGAACTCATGGGGTTGAGAAAACCCGTAGCCTCATCCAGGAATTGCTGAAGTCCATGTGGGAACTGACTGACACCTCAGGTTTACGCCTGATCAATCCTGAGAGCATGGCACGCGTGTGGGAGGTGCAA
>VMKM01003632.1:0-32154 GCA_008360985.2 Macquaria ambigua | reverse complement strand
GAGAGAGAGAGACAGAGAGAGAGAGACAGAGAGAGCGAGCGAGAGAGAGAGAGACAGAGAGAGAGAGAGAGAGAGAGAGAGAGCGAGAGAGAGAGAGAGAGAGAGCATACAGTAGTACAATGCAGGTTCCACATAGAGATGTAAAGTCATGGTAATGGAAAAACAATGGACAGATAATTAAAATAATGGTACGAACAAAAGCTTCACCTTAGTTAGTGAACCTGTGACAAACCCTGACCAGACTGAATTCAACAGGTGAGCACACCTGCAGCAGGCTGTTGGTGACCTGTTGACTCATCTCTTTTCAATTTGTTTACATCCTCAGATGTAAAGAGAAAAGAGAAGTTTAGATTCCTGTGAGAAAAAGGCGGTGGTTGAGGTTACATAAAGAAGACATTACTTTGTGAAGATCTGGTCGTGAACTTCCTTGTCCAAGTTCGTTTCCTCATTATTTCTTCACAAAAAGCCGCTTTTTAAATATATTTTGATGATAAATGTGTACATGTTGATTTCACAGTTAAGCACCACTGATATTGAGCAGCTTTGGTGGGAAGTGAACTGTTATCTGTAGTGGGTCAGTGTCGGCCTCTTCTCTCTGAGCTATAGAAGGAACACTCAACTTTTCCAGCATTGCCATTCCTGGCTGCCCGTTGACCTCTGACCCCCCTGGTGAGATGTGAACATGAATGTGTCTCAGAGGAGAAGAAAACAAACTCCTAGTTAGGGCAACAAGGTCGCACAGTGAGCACCCTGTTTTGTTAAGCATCCTCACTAAGTGTCCTTGAGGAAGACACTAGCTGAGGTTACACGGACAATGTTACTTCAGCCTGACTGAACTCATCCTGATTACAGATTCCAACTTAACTGTTCACATGGACGCTGAATAAAGTGGTCGATAAGATGTGTGTTTACATGCACCGAAGCATTTAATCAGAATATAACTCTTTTGACGTGTGCCCGCTGTGAAGCGTCTAATCTGCCAGAAATATAACAGAAGAAGAAGAAGAAGGTTTTCTTTTTCTCGGCTTCGTTCAACAACTTGTTGTTTCGAGCCTTTCGACCATCGAGGCGTTCAACAAACCTTAAAGTGTAACTCCAGCCTCAAATTCAGCTAGAACCATCTCTCCCAGCAACACCTGTAGGGGGCGTGGCCTCAGGGGACATGGGGGAGACTGACTGACACTGATTAGAGTCTTTTTATATATATATATTTCATGACGTAGACAGGTCCCAACCGATCGACTCTATGTCAGGATCGGCCTCGCAGGTTCAGGGCTGATTTAAAGCAGTAGATGGCGTGTTGAGCCATTTTCATTCCCATGAAATGCAGATTTTTATAAATTTGCTAAGAAATGTCAATATTAACAGCAGCACTGATGTGTTTCATCACAGTACGGTCACATCATTTAGTTTACAGCTCAAAAAAACACATTTACCTCTATGTTTACCTCTTTAAATGTTTGAAGTTGTTTCAGCCACAGAGCAGTTTGGTTTCTAACCCTCCAGGAAACCCCTTCACGTCCCCTGATGTTCCCCCACATGAGGCAAACATGCACAGAAAGAATATATTTATTCCAACCAGAGGGAAATTATTGGATTAAGTGTTTACATGTTTATTAGTAGCTAATATTTTCCTATTGAACGTACTATCAAAGGTTTACCCCCCCCAACCCGATTCCTTCTGATCCGTCAGTTTCTTCTAACTGAGGTGGTGACATGAGACATTTTTATTCTGATCGGGGTATTACTCCTATCATTAGTGGAATATTAGGGTCCATGTAAACACAGCTGCTGAGGCTCTGCTAAGCCTGACCTTTGACCTTAATGAGTGGAAAGTGGACAGAGAAGAACCATCTAATGAATGTGTTTGTGGTTTTCTGCAGGTAGTGGTTGCGTTCTGTCTGTGGAGTACTGATGTCAGCAGAGCTTATGTTTTTCAAGCCAGCGGACCTGCAGAGGGAGGAGACAGCCCAGCAGCTCACACTAAACGTGAGAACAGAACTTGATGCTTGATTCAGGACAAATGGAAAAATATGTATATATATTTTTACACTTGAATAAGTCGTCATGCAGTGAAATTAAGCTGATTATACATGCTTAATATCACCAAACTGGTGCTTTACATGCTGTAGCCCTAAAAAGTGCAAACCCTTCATATTATTGCAGATTTACAAAAGTAGACAGTATGCTTTCCTTCCAGGCAGCCACTGGTTTCAGTGCATTTCACTATGCTGTTAAAACCCACTATGATGTAACCTACAGAGGCTTAAAGCCTTCACACTGACATTTAGCTGTTTTATTTAATTATTTCATCATCATGCAGCTCCATACTTGCAAGCAGTGACCATTTTTGGTGCGTTCATGGATGCTCTGACATCTCAGGATTAAGGGTATGCTGCAGAGTTATGTTGGTGAAAAATTCAGAATAAATCCACAAGCAAACATGGAGGGTAGAAAGAGAGGATCACGTGAATTAAGTTGTTTCATGCATTAAAATAAAAACATTACTGTTTGGCAGCCACGTCTCAAAATTCAGATACCAACGAGTTTCCAAAACAGTCCCACATACTAGTTTAATGAAACCTTGACAGAATAGAAAGTTATTTGGCTTTACAATAGTCTGTCTGTCTCATCGTGCACTGACGTGAACTGAAACCAAAGGCTGCCTGCAGAGAACGGTGTGTAGTTACTTGCAGTGTTTGTAGTTAAGAAAATGAAAGAAAAAAGTTTTGCAGATGAAAACTGTATGTTTGCAGCAGTTGTGTCTAACTGCCCCCCCTCCTCCTCCAGCCGTCTCAGAGTGGGTCAGCTCAGCGGGCTCCTGCAAGGGGAGGTGCTTTGAGCTGGAGGAGGCCAAACCTCCAGGATGCAGGTGTGACAATCTGTGTAAAACCTACTACAGCTGCTGCTCGGACTTCGACGAGCACTGCCTGAAAACAGGTCAGTCTGATGCCTTAATCACCTCTCCTGGTTTTACTTTCTTTCTTTAACACTTTATCCTCCGACAAAGAGGCTGTGTTTTCTGTCCTGTTGGCAGGATGTCACAAAAACGGCTGCGGTGGGAAGAAAAAAAGTGATTATGTTTTTGTTCAAATCACTGAAGTTTTTAAAGGATTTCTTAATTTTTTAACATGCTTGCTTTTTTCCCCAAGAATGACTCCACTACTTAAATAAAACCAATCTGGCATTTGTCTCCCATGACTGTCTGTTCCTGGATGTATTTTGAAGCACATCCAGATTCAAGTTTAAAGTCGAGAACCATTTTCTATTATTAAAGGGTTTGCTCAGCCTTGTACGTGCTCTTGTATGTTCTGTCCTTTCTAGGTGATATAAACAGTTCTGTATTCATTAGCTAACAGATGTTTTTTTCCCTTTTCATTCTTTTTGTTTAAGCAATTTGTGTTTAGGTTTGATACATAGGGTGCATTTATAGTTTTTGTAGTTCAGGTGGTTTAACGTTACCCAGCAGTGGGTGCAGTTTGTACTTACTTGTATCTGGAAGGAAGTGCTGGTGTATTCTATATTTTTCTTATTGTCAGCAAAGCCTGTAAAAAGACCCAAACCAACAATGTGTTACTATGTCTCTCAATACTTTCTGACTTCCCTACCCTGTCTGTGGCACTCAGACCCAAGCCCATTGGTTCCTACACATGATTTAAATCTTTAAAAACACCTCACAAATACGTATATAGTTTATTTTAGAAAGGGCTCAGTTATTTTCTAAAACAGCTGTTCACTGTAGTTTTTATCAAACGTTACTCAAACAGTACAACAATAGTCCCATTTGTTGGGGACTATTTTCAGCGGCGGATGAATCCACATTTGGTGCTCTAGTGAGTGTTTGTGGCAGCAGGACGGTGTGTGTGAGACTGAGTCCAAATAAACTCCAGTGTGTGTGTTCATGGTGATGAAGGAACAACAGTGTGGCTCACTGATGTGTTTTTAATAATTTCTGGAGCAACAGTGGAGCTCTGTGGCTCAGAAGAAGAAGATCAGTACATTCATTGGTGGTTTTGGTTTGTTGACAGTAAGAGTAAAGCTGTGATGGATTTTTCTGTTGTTTCAGTTTGAGTTTCCATCGGTGGCAGGAGGAAATAGTGTGTTTCTATTTTGTACACATATTTAAACAGATTAACACATTTATTGATGCTGCTACTGATGATGCTGATAATATCAGTAACAGTAAGCAGTAGTAGAGTTATATATATATATATATATATAGTAGTACTAAATGTAATTGTAATAGCACACAGCAGTACTACAGTAGCTCCAGTACTCAGAAAGCTCAGTGTACACAACACGATAAGTGCTTTCTGCTGTAGCTGATGTAACGTGGACAAAGGGCAGCTGTTCAAGAGTTAGCTGAAATGCTAATTTTCATCTGATGCTAATTTAGACCTTGGCTGGGTGAAGAGAGTGCAACCACAGCTTCATCTTGAAAACATTAAGCAAACAACGCTGGGACATTTTCCAACAACAAAATAAAAAAATCTGTTGATTGTAGCTCATGAATTCTACAACCATGAGCTACTTGTGAGTGTTTTTTATTTTTACAAGGTGTGCTTTGCTTGTAATTGGATGATTTGTAACAGACTGTAGGTGCCTGAAATTGAATTTGTCACAGTTTAGTGTGTTCATTGGCCTTATTGTAAGGTTTTTAAAGCAGTGAGGTTACTATAATAAAGTGATGTATAATGAACTTTCCTGTTTGCTGTCTTTCAGCGGGGGGTTTTGAGTGCACGCAGGATCGCTGTGGGGAGGAGAGGAATGACAACCACGCCTGCCACTGCTCAGAGGACTGTCTGCAGCAGGGAGACTGCTGCTCCAACTACAAGTCACTCTGCAAAGGTACTCATCATGAGATATCTTGCATTATATAACAATGTAAGAATGAACGTGCACGAACGTAGGTAGTTTACTCTGTGCTGTTGTTTCCATGTAAGGTGAGACTTCATGGGTGCAAGGAGACTGCGAGGAGATCAAGATCGCCAAATGCCCCGCAGGGTGAGTCTGAAACTGACGTCAAACGCAACAACAATTAAACATAAGAGTGTGTGTGCTAATACAAAACATGCTGCAACATGCTTATCATTTACACTTTTGCCTCTGGTGAATTTTGTCTTTGCATCCTCGTTCTGCTCAGCTTCATCCGCCCCCCCCTCATCATGCTGTCAGTCGACGGGTTCAGAGCCTCCTACCTGAAGAAGGGCAAATCTGTCATCCCCAACATACATAAACTCAGTACGTCGTCTTCTTTACTTTGTCTTCTGTTTCATTTCCTAAATGCAGCTGCAGTGATTGTAGAAGTCCTGATCTGTGTGAATCTTAGAGAAGCTCTTGTTCCATGTTATACAAGTCAAGATGGAGTTCGGCTGCAGTTCACATGTATCATAATCTTTATTTTAGTTCTTAACATAAGTTTTACAAAGTTTAATGAAAGGTTTACCTTTGTTTCCTGTTAGGAACGTGTGGTACTTCAGCACCCTACATGCGACCAGTCTACCCATCAAAGACCTTCCCAAATTTATACACCCTAGCCACAGTAAGTGACCCTGGGCAATACCTGAATGACTGCTTCATCATATCTATCATGTAACACCAGAAGGGACAGTAGAGCAGGGCTGTGTTATGTTGATCCGACAGCCTGTTCATGTTGTGACGCTGCTGCAGGACTGATGTTGGTGACATTGCTCTGTGGGATCTTTCTGCAGGGTCTCTACCCAGAGTCCCATGGGATTGTGGGGAACACCATGCATGACCCGATGTTTAATGCCACCTTCAGCCTGCGCACCAGAGAGAAGCTGAACCACCGCTGGTGGGGCGGACAGCCTGTGAGTAAACTCTGGATAGCAGCTTGTGATCGGATTGGAATCAGGCCGGCTAATTAAACCGCAGTGAAAGAAGACTGAGCTGATATCTAACACTTTGAATAACATAAGTCTGAGCCAGAGTCAGTGGCAAAAACAAGCACTTTTAGTGGACGTACACTGATGGGTGCAGTTGCCTGCAAGAGTTAAGTTGCAGCCATTGCAGCCCGTTTCGTGGCTGCTGGCTAAGGCGATCTACTGGACCAGATCCAGGTTTAAAAATACCGGAATTACCCTTTAAGTAGTGTACACACATAACACAGGTTTCTGATAACCTCCTTTCTTTTCTGTCTTACAGATCTGGATCACAGCAGAGGAACAAGGAGTGAAAGCAGGCACTTTCTTCTGGCCTTGGTACTTAAGTTAGTACTGGAATATTTTTCACTAGCTTCAGACACTGAACGCAGCACTGCACCGGTAACCTACAAAACCTTAAAGACTGAGCTGAGGGTAGATTAGAAGGCAAATAATACGGGTTATTGTATGTTTATGTAGCCAGTGTATTTTCTAAAAACTGCATTTAGTATAGTCTACAGTACTACATACTATATGATAAATCATGCTGCAGCATATGCTCCCTGGTTCTCATTTTGATTAGTTCAAATATGTAATCAATGCAGTTGTGTTATTGGTGGATCTTAACAAAAGTATTACGGGGAACTGACAAAAAACCTTATCTAGATGATTAATGATTACAGAATGAAGTCTGAGCAAAACAAAGCAAAAGAAAAAGAAAAAAAAAAGACAAATTTACAGGAGCGAAATGTTTCTTCAACTTCAGTCTGTGGGTTTCTAAAACAGACAAGTACAAGAGAGATACCTGAACACTGTGTGTCCACTGACAAGGACACATTTGAAAACCCAGTGTACATGTTGCAGTTTTCAGTTGACTTTAGCATTTTCAGTCTGTTTCATGAATGCCAAAAATAGAACATTTCTTCAGATCTAATCAAAATCTACAAAATGGCTGATTATTGGCATTTTTTAAAATTTTCATTAAAAGATGTAAGATTTAAACTGATTTTATTTTCCCATTTCCTCACTTTATATCATTATATCATTACCAAAGTAAAGAAGCAGGAATAGAGTTTATCAGTTTGTTATCGGTTAAACATTTCACCTCAACGACAGCACAGACAGCTTCGTTTCAGAAAACATTTGCACATCCATGACACAATGATCACGAGGGCAAGAGAGGCTGAGCGCTCGTCACATCCTGAGACTGACTGACAATGGCCCTAAACACACACACACACACACACACACACACGGGACAATACCCCGACACACTCACAACAGAGGCCATTGACGACTCAAAGCGACACCAGCTTGTTGAGGCAAAAATCACAAAGTGGTCAAAGACAGACATCAGACTGGTTTTTATATATCAATATTATTTATATTGATTGTAATTAGGCTTATAAATGTTGCACACAGACATTGTTAAAGGCAGATCAGCTCCCATTTCTGTCCCTTTTGGTTTATAAGGACGGGTGGTTGTTTTAACCAGTAAGTCAAGTATTAAAATATATAAACTGAAGAAAGAATCGGTGATAATAGACGACCCACTTCTTAGTCATCATTCAGCATGTCTTGTTTCCAGGGTGATTCCTCTGGAGAGGAGGATTTTGACCATCCTGCGCTGGCTGCATCTGCCCGATGACGAGAGGTATGTCTTTCTCTTCCTTGGACTCGTTTTTCTTGTGAACCTGGATCTTTCTCACGGCACAGACTTTGACTTGCAGTAGCAGAAAATGCTCAGGTGGAACTAATAACATTAACGTTGGCTCAGTTCCAGTGAAGTGTCCCAATAAGCCAACACCAGGTGTTGGAGCTGGGCCACCTGAAGTGAATGTAGCCGTTATTAATGTTAGTAGTTATACTCGTGTTTAACAAGTCAGAAGAGAGAAATTGGTTATAGTTCTTTTTTTGTCTCCAGCTTCATTGCAGAGACAGAGAAGATGTCTGAGTTAAAGCTGAACGAGGAATTAATTGATCATTATAACGCAGCGTTTGGGTCATAGTGACACATGTGATCTTTGTTTTCTTTTCCAAATTATTAGTTTTCCACTTTAAAACCATGTCAGCAGCATATCAGACATGAAGTTGGTGGATAAAATGTTAACACTGATGGGAAAAGGAAAACTATGGGGGGAAAAAAGCAATTTCCTTTTACTGTACCACACATGCTGGCTTTCTAAGTATAATATAACTTTTCCCCCACAGTGCTGAGTACTTATTTTAAGCTCCTTTTCCCCCTGGACTCAGAAACTCCTCATGCTCATACTGATGTTTAAGTGACTGTGGAGACCCACGTTCTTTCGTTTACTGAAAATATGAATATTTTAGAGTTTTTATGAGGTAATGCTCATGCTCATAGTTCATTTTATTTTATTTTTATTTGGAAAAACAATATCACCGAGTTGTTGAAATCCTTTTTGGTATTTTGACATAAAACCCTTTTCCAGTTTTTTATATACATGTACTATATATGCATATGCAAGAGCTATTTAAAAGCAGCAGTTCTTGTGGAAAACGTTCAGTCCTCCGTCTTATCCACATGCGGTGTATATCCACATGTACAGCTTTAACACATACATACCCACAAGTATACAACCTACATATGTGTACTTCTACTTCAGTTTTTCAACAATGCATACAGTGGCAAGAAAAAGTAAGTGAACCCTTTCGAATTACCTGCATTTATGTATACATTTGTCTTAAAATATGGTCTGATCTTCATCTGAGTTACAATAATGAACAAACACAATCTGTTTTAACTAATAACACACAAATTATTGTATTGTTCTTGTCCATATTAAATACATCATTCAAACATTCACAGTGTAGGTTGGAAAAAGTATGTGAACCCCTAGACTTCAACAAAAGCTAATTGGAGTCAGGAGTTAGCAAACCTGGAGTCCAATCAGTGAAACGAGATTGGAGGTGTGGTTTGAGTTACTTTGACTTATAAAAAGCACTCAAACATTTTGAGTTTGCTATTCACAAGAAACATCTGCTGATGTGAATCATACCTCGCAAAAAGAGATCTCAGAAGACCTACGATCAAGAATTGTTGATTTACATAAAGCTGGAAAGGGTTACAAAAGTAATCTCCAAGAGTTTAGATATTCATCAGTCCACAGTTAGACAAATTGTCTACAAATGGATACGATTTAGTGCTGTGGCTACTCTCCCTAGAAGTGGGCGCCCAGCAAAGATGACTCCAAAGGCACAACGCAGAATGCTCAATGAGGTAAAAAAGAACCCTGGAGTAACAGCTAAAGGCTTGAAGGAATCATTGGAACTGGTTAACATCTCTGTTCATGAGTCTACCATACGCAAAACATCGAACAGGCATTGTGTCCATGGCAGGACACCACGGAGGAAGTCGCTGCTCTCCAAAAAAAAACACAGCTGCACGCCTGAAGTTTGCCAAAGAGCACCTCGACACTCCACAACGCTACTGGGAAAATGTTTTGTGGACTGATGAAACTAAGGTGGAATTATTCGGGAAGAACACGCAGCACTACGTATGGCGTAAAAAGGGCACTGCATACCAACATGAAAACATCATCCCAACGGTGAAGTACGGCGGAAGGAGCATCATGATTTGGGGCTGCTTTGCTGCCTCGGGGCCTGGACAGCTTGCCATCATCGGGGGGAAAAATGAATTCCCAAGTTTATCAAGATATCCTACAGGATAACGTCAGAGTGGCTGTCCGCCAGCTGAAGCTCAGTAGAAGTTGGGTGATGCAGCAGGGCAATGACCCTAAACATCAAAGTAAATCTACTACCGAATGGCTTCAAAAAAAGAAAATCCACCTTTTGGAGTGGCCCAGTCAGAGCCCAGACCTTAACCCAATAGAGATGCTCTGGAATGACCTCAAGAGAGCCATTCATACCAGACATCCTAAGAATATGGCTGAGCTGAAGCAGTTCAGTAAGGAAGAAGAACGTTGTGCAGGCCTGATCCGGAGCTACCGGAAGCGCTTGTTTGAGGTTATTGCTGCCAAAGGAGGTTCGACCAGTTATTAAATCTATGTGTTCACTTACTTTTTCCACCAGCACTGCGAATGTTTAATGGGTGTGTTCAATAAAGACATGAAAGATTATAATTGTTTGTGTGTTATTAGCTTAAGCACATTGTGTTTGTCTATATTTGTGACTTAGATGAAAATCAGATCACATTTTATGACCAATTAATGCAGAAAACCAGGAAATTCCAATGGGTTCACTTACTTTTTCTTGCCACTGTATATAGCTTAAAATATAATAGAACTTGTATGTCAAAGATCTCAGAGATTGTTGTTCGTGTTACACAGGTTTATATAAGAGATGCTGTGTGTTTTATATTTAGCCAGGCGTGTTGGTGAGTTGGTAAGTGTCTCTTGAAGGCTTGAAGATAAAGGTTGTTTTGACTGTTGAGCAGATGCTGGGTCAGTGAAGGGGTCGCCAGCTGATAAGTGTCTTCACAGCGTAGTTTAGAAGGTCTTCGTGTTTCTCAGTTTGGCGTGAGCTGAGTCAGAAACAACAAGCACTGTGACGTGAAAACGCTCTCCCACCTGACTGATGTTCAAGGTAAAACTCGACCTCATGATGAACTCGCCTGTGCTGTCTCTCTTCAGGCCGTACGTTTACGCCGTCCACTCAGAGCAGCCCGACACCTTCGGACATCGACTGGGGCCGCTCAGCAGCGAGGTGAGCGTGAGACCTGAGGGCCGAAAAGTGACCGCGTGTCATTGGAGGCAGGAGTCATGCTACATATACTAAAATATCTCAGTCATTTCTTTTTATCCTGTTTTTTTGTGTCCTGCCTGTAGCTGGATAACCCTCTGAGGGAGATCGATAACATCATTGGTCAGCTGATGAATGGTCTGAAGCAGATGAACCTGCATCGCTGCATCAACGTCATCATCGTAGGAGACCACGGTATGAGCTCTGTCTAATCTTTGAAGCCTAAAGAAAAGAGATATAACTTTTCTTTAGTTAGTTCCGTCAGTTCATTTAAAGGTGAGTTTCTAAGTTAATGGATGACTTACAAAGAAAAACAAGGGATACAAATCCAGATAAACCCAATAAAGATCATACATCATAATGTTAGTTACATATAATGATATTGTCTGTTCTTGGGCTTTTAATTATACCTAATCACCTCCATATTCAGTGATTTCTAAAGAGTCAGTTCACCCAAACTACAAAAAAACAACACATTTTCTCACTTAGTAGTATTTATCCATGCAAATAGTTGTGGATTTATGCACCCGGGTTTCAACACATACAATAGAGGCGAAAGACATTTTGTTTGTGATGCTCAAAGCAATAAGAACCAGCAGTGAAAAAGCTCAACTGGAGCTCCAAACAGTTTCAGAGGAGGCTCAGTGAATGGAAGTGAAAGAATAAGACATTAGTTATCAAAAGGAGATCACATAGAAGAGCCTCAGTGTGTGTGAACTGGTTAAAGAGACAGATCAGAGATACAGTAGTTTTGGGGAATTGTACTGTTTTTTCCAGAGTCAGAAACTAATAAATTAATCTCAGGACAAACCTTTTTTATGTATTTGGTCTGAAGTTATGTCAAACAGCAATATTCGGCCATCTTGGCTCAACTGTTGAATGTCTATGGGATCAAATAACATAATCATGACCCCATAGGCCTCCAGGAACTGAGTGAAACTAAGAAAGTACTGTGAAAATCCTGCTCTGGATAATCCAAAGTACTGTTCTGCTACCTGAAGTATTGGGTTTCTGATCAGGTTCGGGTTTGATCATTTTCAAATGTCATTTATTAAGAATTTCCTCTCTTTCTCATGTGTTGCAAGTAGATGTGCAATCCCCTGTGAGGTGAGGGTGAGTGTAGCCAATGCATTAGCACTTCCATTAGCATAAACAGTCAGTAATGGATGAAAAAAAGCAAAAGACTAGCCTCAGGTCTCAGGTCGCATTCAGGTCTCAAATCTGGCAGCCTCACGCAGGTTCAGTCGGCTCGATTCATGAAGAATCTGCAGAAATCAGACTGTTTTTACTGGAACTACTTTCTATCATATCTGTAGGTCATATCTATAATGCATTAATAAGGCTTTATAAAACGCTGTAACTGTTTATAATCATGCATGACAACTTACAACAAGGTTTATAAAGTATTATAAGTTCAGCATTCCTAATGCTTTATACCTCCATGCCAAAGTGACAACAGTGTTTGAAAGAAGAATCTCACAGCACATTATAACTACCAGAACTGTAACCAGTTATAAAGACACACAGAGAGCTGCTCTAACGTCTCATAACAGCTTATAAATTTGGAATAATGTCTTATAAACATCAATAATATGCTATAGCATGACTTTGTGAGCTTAGGTTTCAGAGGCAGACATGTCAGAATCTTGGCACATAAAAACAAAACTATCAGCATGAAGAGAAAAGTTTTTATGTAACTTTACTTTAAGTTTTTTTTATGTAACTTGTGTTACTTTTAGGTGAACTGACCCTTTAATAATGGCTGTGTTTTCTGTGTCTCAGGTATGGAGGAGGCCCACTGTGATCGGACAGAGTTTCTCAGCAGCTACCCGCTCAACATAGACGAGATCACGCTGATCCCTGGCTCGCTGGGCAGAATACGACCCCGCGACCCCAAATCCACCACGTGTAAGATGAGGCTGACAGGTTTTAACTCTAGACTGCATCTGATTTTTTAAAAGAATACAAACAGGCTTCATTTTGACATGGTATTTTCTTTTCCAGATGACCCAAAAGTTGTGGTTGCCAACCTCACTGTGAGTGCTACGACACAACACAGACAGTCACAACACGAACACTAACCGAACTCTCCTGTGCTGCTGCCTGTGTTTGTTTGAGAGGTCAGGTCGTTCACCTTCGTGTTTGCTGTTTCAGTGTAAAATGCCGACTCAGCACTTCAAGCCGTACCTGAAGCAGCATTTACCCAAGAGGCTTCACTACGCCAACAACCGCAGGATCGAGGACGTCCAACTGCTGATGGAGAGGAAGTGGCACATCGCCAGGTAACCCGTGACGTTCTGATTCAGTTTTAAGACCAATAAATCAGCATCTAGCAGCCCCTGCTCTTTGACCTGAGAACCCGGCCTGAACCAGGTCTCAGGTCCACCTTTTAATCCAAGTGAGCTCAAGGTGCAAATGAAATATCCGACCCCTGAGTCTGGGGAAAACTTTGAATGGACCGTAAACAACTCAAGAAGAACCGAGAGGCATCTGACAAAGTGAACATGCTGCATCTTTAAAATTTTAATAAAATGATGATTCACTCGGGCTGCAACTAACCAAATTCTTCATTATTGATTCATTGCAACAGAAAAAACAGAAGCCTGTGAAGGTAATGGGTGCAGGTGCTCACATCCTAGTTTATTAGAATCAGGATTATTTTTATCTTTACACTGTCAAAGAGCCAAAACCAGTAAAATGTTTTTTGAATAGATTTCTATATTTTGAATAATATTATTTAGTATTTTTTGCACAGTTAAAGTATTTTGATCTGTAAGAATGAAGGATTAAGGTTTAGTTTTGATATGGTGATAGTTCATTGGTTAATTTTGACTCTACTGAGCACGTGTAGATGCCTGTAAAAGAACGTGGTTTTTGGTTATTTGCTGATTAGACAGGTGGGTCAGTGTTCAGACAATAATGTGCACGCAGTTTTGGAAGCTCACAGCTTTTGACCGTATCCGAAGACAAAGGATTCTGTTGGATTTATGAAAGCTGCAACAAAACAGCATCATCAAAGAAGTGAAATGTTGCTGCTACAGTAATCATGAGCAATCAATCAATTTGACTTCATCAGGTAGGAAAAAAGAAAAAATGGACGCTATTTACTATAAATTAGACATCATAGGTCAAATAATGAAACCATCGTACAATGAAAGACATATTTTAAGAACCCTCTGGGTGCCAGCGTCCCCTGCTGAAATATTTGGATAAAGTGAAAAATGACAGACTTTCACCCAGCAGTGACAGGATTTAAGGAGTTGTTATCTCAAACTGTTTAATGTCTGTTTCAGCAGCCGTTCAGCAGGAATTCTTCTCAGTATACTCTCATATTCTCCAGCATCACACAAGTAGTTTTCAGTTTGTCTATTGTTAATTAAAAAAACATGATTTTTTTGGATTTGCTTCAGGAAAATGCCAGAAAAGTTGAGGACGCGGTGTGGCTTCTTTGGTGACCACGGCTTTGACAACAAGATAACCAGCATGAGGGTACTGTGGAGTTTTTCTCTCCTGTATTACAGACTGTGATCTGATGTATTGTAACTGTGTACTATAATACACTTCTGAGGTTACAGGTTTATTGCATTTCACCTGATGTCTCTTTAAGATATACTCAGACAGACAACATATACTACATTTCTCACAGCTCAACACAGCTGCAAACCTGTTTCATAAAACACTTTGCTGAACTTCTCTGCTGTGATTGATTGAAGGTTGAAACCAGAGAAAAATAACTGATAAACACAAACCTGTGACCATTTAACAGATAGTTAAACTGTAATAATCACCACACCATCATCAGCAAATTGCTTCTGATGTATCACACACATGTTGCAGCGCCACTTTGTTTAGCTACTGTTTAATAACTACAGGCGTAATACAGGTGATATACGTATGTTTTAATGCAGGTGTACAGCTGATTCTGAAGTGTCTCTGTGTTTAACGTGGTCATTTCTTGTTCTCTTCATGCAGACCATATTCATGGGTCATGGACCGAGCTTCAAGTTCCAGAAAAGAGTGCCAGAGTTTGAAAATATAGAATTATACAACGTCATGTGTGGTGAGGATATTATTATTATTTGCCTTTAGTGGTTGTGGAGTAGAACTGGGTAAGAACAAACCTCAAAATATAAATATATATATTGATATGGTAAGGTTTGAGTCATTGTTCCACCTAGTTTAATGTAACCTGATTTAGTCAGTATGATCAGTGATGCGCTTCAGGTAATAATTAGGCCGTTTAACAGGCCGTATTTTCATTTGTGACGTGTTAAAAGAGCTCCAAAAACAAACTCTCCTGTCTCTCTCTCTGTCTCTCTCTCTCTGTCTCTCTCTCTCTGTCTCTCTCTCTCTGTCTCTCTGTCTCTCTCTCTGTCTCTCTCTCTCTCTCTGTCTCTCTCTCTCTGTCTCTCTCTCTGTCTCTCTCTCTCTCTCTGTCTCTCTCTCTCTGTCTCTCTCTCTCTCTGTCTCTGTCTCTCTGTCTCTGTCTCTCTCTCTGTCTCTCTCCGTCTCTCTCTCCGTCTCTGTCTCCGTCTCTCTCTGTCTCAGACTTGTTAGGCCTGAAGCCGGCCCCTAACAACGGGACGCATGGCAGCTTGAACGACATGCTGAGAGACCCGCTGTACCACCCCAGCATGCCAGAGGAAGTGACGCCACCGTCACTGGCGTCCGACCCCGACGCCACCGTGACCCACGACCTGGGCTGCAGCTGTGACGACGAGGTCAGAGGACAGTGACGATGCAAAACAGTATATTCTCTGACATGGATAGGGCTGCAACTAACGATTCTTTTCATTAGTGATTCATCTGCAGATTATTTTACACAATCATTTATGCAAAAAAAAAAAAGTGAAAAATACTCATCACGATTTGCCAGAGCCCAAAGTGACGTCTTCAAGTCACTTCTTTTGTCCGACCAACAGTCCAAAACCCAGAGACTCTTCATTTACTGTCAGAAAGGACAAAGAAAAGCAGCAAATCTTCACATTTAAGAAGCTGGATGTTTGCTTGAAAAATGATTAATCTTTAAATCGACTAGTCGTTGCCTCTAGACGTGGAATAAAACTGAGCTGCCTGCACTGTATCTGCAACTGTGTTACAAAACAGAAGAAGTTAAAGCTGCATGAATCAGTATTCATCCATTAGGGGGCAGAAAAGCGTCAAAACAAGCTGATGTGTGTTTTTCTGCTACAGAACAAAGTGGAGGAGATCATTGAAGCCTTCAGTCCTGCACCAGATGGGATCTACAGCTACAGTAGGTTTCTCTCACACGTCAGTCTCTTTTAAATGATAAATCACAGAGTAGAAGTGCAACAGGACAGAGGACCAGCTGGACGTAGCAGCTGAGGAAAACTGTTGTCCAAATTATTCCACTTTGAAAAGTTGCAAACGTTAAGCAGAAGTTTTTTTTACGATTCATACTTTGAGTTTTCAGAAAGAAAGACATTCAACATAAACCAAAAGAATTACAATTATAACTACATCTAAATGTGTAGCCAAGTAAAATACAGTAAATGGACAAAGAAAAAATATATAGTATTTTAATGTATCTGGCTGCTATGACGATTCTGTCTATCTGTGTAAGAAAGGAAATAAAAATATAGAAATACTTGAACATAAATACATACAAGATAAAACTAAATAACTAAAAATAGATATTATATAAAACTAAATACAGAATAAATAAAATAATACAGAGCTCCCACTTCTCACACTCACAGTACAGCAGTATGTTTTAGCAGTGCCCCCCCTTTGCATGAACTCCATTCTCTCTCTCTCTCTCGAGTTACTGTGACTTGACCGACTGTGTGTGTGTGTGTGTGTGTGTGTGTGTGTGTGCAGACAGCACCCGCCTCCCGTTCGGGCGTCCAGCGGTGATGTTCGACACTCAGTACAGTTTGCTTCATCACGTGGAGTTTATCAGCGGGTACAGCAAAGAGCTGGCCATGCCTCTGTGGACAGCATACACTCTGTCAGGACAGGTACACACACACACACACACACACACACACACACACACACACACACACACACACACACACACATCTTTGAGAATTTGCCACTTTTTAAATGCAAGAAATGCATTCTCTTTTTGCTTCGAACAACATTAATGATTGTTTGATTGATTTATTTTCTGGGTTAGTTCTGTGACATGAGAGCTTCTTTGAATATACATTTGGGGAGAGAAATTCTATCCCTGCTTGCAACGACATCACGTCATGGTCATAACAAATTTAACCCAAAAAAACAAGAAACAACTGTTTTACTGTGATGGATTATCAGTCTTCAGCAAGTTTCAAGTCTCTCCAAGCTGATTTTTCAAAGTGCACTAAAATAAAGTAAAATAAACTGCAACTTAGAGGACAGGAGTTTAATTTAAGTTACAAGTTCTGAAACTACTGCGCAAGATTTCTCCTCCCAAAAACAGTGATCCAGTACAGTATGTGCAGTAGACTCTCTCACATGCACGACTGTTTGCCCGACCTCCTCCAGCTCCTGACTCTGGTGGTGGTGGTTCATGTAGTTAAACTGGGTGTCAGGCTGTAAAACTCTGACGCACGCCACGTTAATGACACAATACATGCTGCTGTTTACAGTGAGCGACTGTGCGTTAGTGTCCGGGCAGAAGGTGGCGGAGCTGCACTAACATGCAAATACAAACACAAACATGTCCGACAAACACACACACTCTGTGTCTCTGACACCGAACACGCATGTTTGTCAGGTGTTCACAGGAAGTGGCTGCAGGTTTACAAGGTGCAGCTGCAAACTCATGGCACACACACATAAATACACACCAGCATGCATGAACACCTGCACACACACACACACACACACAGGCGTGCATGTACGTGAACGTGGCACCAGAGACATGTTTTTACTTCTTCTGCAGAGGACGTCAGAACGCCACACTGCTCTTTCTTATCTTTTTAGTTTAATTTTAATTTCACTTTGCTCCCATACAATTTCATTCCCCGTCTCTTTTTTGCAGAATGCTTTTTACATGCTGTGTCTTTATCCATCCCTACGTTATAGTTCTGTATTTGTGCATATAATAAAATAAAACAAAATAAATATACAGTAACATAAGAAAATGCACATGTGGGATTAAAAAAACTTGTAAAAGCAGCCCACCTCACATTGAAATTAAAAACAGCTGTATATGGTTGGCACAGACAATTTCCAAACAAGAAATACTACAGATAAAAGAAACACAAGGATTACAATACCATATTTTTGCACTGCTTTCATACACTGCATCATACTTCGTTTACATAGTACTTTACTCTGTCAAGAGAAGTTGTTTAAGATCCTTACACAGGAAGACTTAAACAAGAGCAACAGCAGACTGGACTGTGAATGAAAACAGGAAATGTCAAATATATTTCTCCTCCTCTTCTCTCTCTCCTGTTTGGTGTCTTTGTCTCTCAGGAGGACGTGACTCCTGTTCCGGACGTCTCCTCCGGCGTTCAGTGTATCAGAGTGGACTCCAGAGTGTCCGCCGATCACAGTCAGAGCTGCACCACCTACAGCCAGAGCAACCACCTCACCTCCGGCTTCCTCTTCCCCCCAGGTAAACCTGCAGGACGGCCAGGGGACGCTCTGGACAGGAGGGTTAATGCTGGTTTGTTTGTTTGACAGGGACAGTAAAAATATTCCACCTGATGCAGCGTCTCTAAAAGCTCATTCTCATCTGTGACATCTGATATTGGGCAGTTTGACAATATGAAATATCTTTATTACAAATATGACTACAAGGAAATTATAAAATCAATCAAGTAACACGTATTTGCTGCCGCTGTATTAAAATATAACTGCATAAAATAATAAAATATAAGTGCGTTTGGCACTCAATGGTTGTTACAGCTCAGTGATTTCTTAAAGTTGTAGATAACCAATCATACTTTGTGTGGCATTCGTATATTTGCTGCACGTTTGTGTACACCGTTTATCGAAGGACCAAACTGATGCAATTTACATTTTACTGCACTTTTATTGGATTAAGTTCTTTATATAGAAATTAGGTTGAGGTTTTGGTCAGTTTTGCTTTCTTTGTTGTTAATAACTAGTGATTGATCAACTATTATTTATTTATTTTTCACAACTGTCAGACAAAAAAAAATACATTTCTTTTTGATAACATATTTACACATTTCCCATGAGACTAGGCTGTGTAGCAATAATAATAATAATAATATTTATTTATAGAGCACTTATCCAAACAAGTACAAAGTGCTTCACATAGAGAAAAATGACATAAAAGAACAAAGTGAATCAGTATTATTATTATTATTATTATTATTATAAGTAATAACAGGAAGTTATGTAATAATGGGATGCAGTTTGTTCTACTGACATGTTGAACCCACTAAGCAGGATGTGTAAAATAAAGTGACTGTGTTAACATTACTGTAACATCATACAGGACACACTGAGACTAATGCAGCTACAAATAAAGAAGAGTTAGAACCAGATGTGAACCAGAACCTGTTCACATCTGTCCGTGGTGATTCAGATCTTTCTACCAAACAAAAATACTGCTTTAACTTTTCTTTCACCGCCTCTCTGTGACGTTTCTATGACGACAACATTTGACACGGTCTAGTTTCGACGTGTAAAATCGGCGAGTAACCAGAGTGTGTGTCTATGGTGTGATTTTGTTGACAGAGCTGGCCTCGTCTCCAGAGTCCAGATACGACGCTTCGCTCATCACCAACACCGTCCCCATGTACCCCGCCTTCAAGAGTGAGTCGCACACGTCACTCCTTCTACACAGTTATTGATCCACAAAGGGGGAAACCGGGACGTTATAGTGGCAGATACTGGAAGCACAAGTGAAGAAAGGTGTAAGAAGAGCCAAACTTATTGGTGAATTCTTGAACTTTAAGAGCCACATTGATGAACTGACGAAAAAACTGTCCAAATATGTTGGCTTATTTTTCAAGTTGAGGCATTTTCGTCAAGCTTATATCAGTATTTATTTTAATGTTATATGGTGCAATACTTCCTAGTTATCTTACAAAACTACAAATTTACAGAACGTTAAACGTGCCATATCATGGTCCAAGGTAAATGCTCCCACTGACCCTCTTTTACAACTACAGTCTTCTGAAGGTCAGTGAATGTAACATCTTTCACAATGCTTGTGACCTTATTCTGAATTACTTTCCCTCGCATACATATAAGACAAGAAAAAAAGCATCTTATAAAGGGTAAAAAACGTAAAGTTAAATGTAGGAGCTTTAGTGTGGTCTGCAGAGGTGCACGGCTGTTTAATGAGTGACTGATAAGACCATAAAAATGTAAAAAAAAGAGCTTAAGGCAGCAGATATTACTTAAATATGTTATGCATGAATACGCTAAACGGCTGGGGACTTGAATTGAATTGTACTATTATTTTCATTTGCCATAATGTCATAATAATTTATTGTATCTTACCTATTTAATCAATGTTTAGACTGATGGAATAAATGTCTTGGGACCATTTAGTAGTTTTTTAGGGTTAAAGTCACATTTAAACAACGTGTCAGTAAACATATATTTTAAATACTATCTGCTTAGTGTCTGGGTCCCTGTTCTCAAGCTGCCGACAGCTTATCAGGGTGTCCTATTTCACATATTTTTATCATGTTTTATGTGATTGTACTGACGAAAACTGAACTGAAACAATGTGAATAGAAAATGAATCAAAGGTGGAAGTCCTCACCGACCTCCAGGAATGCCACAAAAAAAAAAAAAAAACAAGCTGGAAAACATGAAACATGCACTTTTTATTTTGTTTAACTTGTTCTAATAGTGTTTAGTGACAGTGGCCTCTTATTGGAGGTCCAATACATGAGTCATTTATCTTCCAAAATACTAATATGGGACCAGAGATTTAACAAAACCTGTCACTGATCAGCACGACACTGATCCCTGCGTCAGTCAGAGATTACAAGCTAGTGGACAAAATAACAGAAACATCCGACAATACAGTAAAATCCAAAAGTCTCGTAGGGAAATAAAGTCACTGAACTGGTGAATTTCAACAAGAAGCTCAGAGGAAATTTGGGCTGCTGTAACAACATCAGACTACAATCTCTTGTCAAGTGTTTCAAGTTATTTCTGGGTCATTCAGCTGTCTGCGATTATCAGATTTATGTGTCCCTCCTCTCTTCCCGTACATCAGCGGCGTCCAGTTGCATCACATGAGACAAAGGACAGAGATGTGGTGATGTCAGGTCTGAGCGAGGACGGCCTGATACCCATTGTTTCTGTGGAGCGAGAGGACTTATCAGGACAGAACACACTCTCTCTGAATCGCTGTCTCATGCAGATACACATCATTCATCACTGTGCTCGGCTCAGTGAACAGAGTGTGTGTCAGGAGAATTTATCGTTTTTGTTTTAATTAAGGCTGGAAAAGGATTGGTTACATCAGGATTGAAGGTGGAAACAGCAGGGGCGACAGAACATTGTTATTTTATTTTATCAAAGTGGCTCCTGACTGAGTTCAGACTGCTGGAGGGACCACAAACCCACTTTTAAGGACCCAAAACATTTCTAACTGATGTGTAATAAAGATTTTTATTTTCTAGCACCATTTAGGGATGTTTAACTTCTCTAGTTAAAATTAGATTTCTCCTTCTCTCCCTGCAGCTGTCTTTAAGTACTTATAAAGCATTTAAGTGGAATTAATCAATGGATTGCATTAATGGATGGCTTTAATATTGATGAACAGTAATTATCCAGAGCTTTTAAAGGCAAGTCATTAAATGAAATTAAAAAAACATGTTCTGTCCGGGGGGAATCCTTTGGAGAGGAAGCATTTTTGTTATTCAGCCATGAGATTATTTTCAAAGTGGGCTACAAAAACAAATCTTCTTCTTCTCCTTTTTTACTCGATGTTTTCATTTTATTTGAAGGGTTATGTTGTTCTCTACGGGTCGACAAAGTCATACAATCTCTGGGCTTCTGCAACTTTTCACAGATGGACTATTTTTGTGCCAAATAATGGACATGTATTCACTTGTTCCCATGCAGGTTGTTATCTTTTAAAAAGGTGAAAAAACAGCATTTAGTGTTAATATACAGTATTTCATTCATATATGATGGAACAGTGACAATCAGCCCATTGATTCAGTGTTGAAGAAACTCGAAGAAACATATATATATATATATATATATATATTTGTTTCAGTTTGGTTTTGTTGCATTTACACCTGAGATATCTGATCACAGTGTGAGCCGGACCGCCTCCAGATGCAGTGTTTAATAATAGTAATAATATAATAATAAAGTTTATTTGCATAGCAGTAAGCAAAACCAGCGTTACAATGTGCTTTACAATGAAAATACAACAATAAAATACACAGTGATGTATGAATAAACAGGCAGCATAATCAAGGATAAAATGTAAAACAATGGCTGAATTCAAAATTTAAAATAGAGCAGTGCAACGTCAAGAATAAATCAGTGTAACTCAATATTTAAGAATCAAATAAACCTAAACATTTAAGAATATTATAAGAAAGCGTTTCGATAAAGATAAGCCTTCAAATGTGATTTAAAGAAAGGTCCGGCTGATCTGATTGCATCCTGCATGCATTTACACCTGCAGTGACACGTCCTGATCCAGATAAGACTTCCAGATCCAGATACCTTCACACCAGGTGTAAACGGGTTTGCTTTGTATTGTAGCATCTCACCCCTTTGTTGTGTCTGTGTGCAGGAATGTGGAGTTACCTGCAGGGGACGCTGCTGAGGCGTTATGCAGAGGAAAGCAACGGCATCAACGTTCTCACTGGACCCATCTTCGACTACAACTACGACGGCCTCCGAGACACCACAGAGAAGATAAAAGAGTAAGGCCTTGAGTGTCATGGCGGTGAACTGGCTGAAAACACTGTGGCGGTATCAGAATCTCTTGTTTGTGCTGTTCTGCACCAGCAATCCTGACGTGTGTGTTCAGCTTTGACCAGTGCAGTATCACCTGGAGAGCCTCACACACACTGACAGTCCCTATAATATTATACTGATAAGCTACAACACAACCTATGTTACTGTTTGATCTGATAAATTAAACCTAAAAGGTAAAGTTGAGCTTGAAGCTTCATTTTTGACCTTGGGAAAAGTAGTTTGACAAAAAATGCTGAGCATGAGGTCCACTTCCTGGAAAGTTTTGGAAGCTTTCAGATGGATGGATGATACTGTTGCTGTGTCCCAGACAGGAAATAAAACAAACCATATAAACACAGCAAGCACATTGTCTGGCTACGCCATTCAAGCATCTGCTGCATCTTTAACTTACAAACATTTCATGTTTTTGTGAAATAAGTTTTGTGATAAAGATAAAGTGATATGTTCTCTTAACAAACGTTTCCTGTTAAAACTGAAGAATTCGGTATCTAATGTGCCATAATAGCCTGAAATATAACTTGTTATAATGTAAAAAGAATCTTTTCGTTATAGAGTATTTATTGTCACGGTGGCAGCAACACACGGACATACCTTTTAATAACAGCTTTCACCCTAATTTGCTAATGGTGTTATATTTTAGCTTCTTTGTATTGTTTACTAAAGATCATCGGATTTCCAGTTTTCCTCTTATTCTTATTGTTACTTCATAATTTAAAATGTTTGAATCTGTTTTTAGTGTTGAAAAACAACTAATCTCCGTCCTCTGTCCTCTGACCTCCGTCCTCCGTCCTCTGACCTCCGTCCTCCGTCCTCTGACCTCCGTCCTCTGTCCTCTGACCTCCGTCTTCTGACCTCCGTCCTCTGACCTCCGTCCTCTGTCCAGGTTCTCGGCCGACACCCCGCCCGTCCCCACCCACTTCTACACAGTGGTGACGAGCTGCCAGGAGCTGAACCAGACCGTGGAGGAGTGTGACGGAGCACTCAGGGCCTTTTCCTTCTTGCTTCCTCACAGGCCGGACAACAGCGAGGCCTGCAATGTGAGTTCAGTCTCTTTCCAGCAGGGGGCGGCGCTGTCCCAGCTCTCACTGCAGCTGCATGAATTCAGTTCAGAGCAGAGAAAATAAGACACACAGGTGGCGGCTGGATTGTTTAATTACTCAAGTACTGCAACAAATTGAAGGTACTTGTACTTTATATTTCATGACACTTTATATTTCCACTGCACCACATGTCAGAGGCAAATATTGCACTTTTTACTGCGCTACATTCATCTGAGAGCCACAGCTACTAGTTACTTATTACTAATTAATATTTTACATGCAAAACATATGAAGAACTTTTAAAATATGATGTCTTAGGATGATTAGTCAGTTATCTAAAAATTAGTTGGCAAATGTTTTGATAACTGATTTATAATTTAAAGGATAAGTTCACCATTTTTTAAGTCTCTTAAAACAACAGTTAGGTGAGAATATGAGCATTGAAACAGGTTCTGCTTGCTGTCATTGTTCCTCCTGTTCATACTGGACATTAAAAGATTCTTTCTAATGCGCTTCCAAAGTCCACAGTCCTTGTTCTGTGTTGAGTTTGACAAATGAGATGGATATCCTCCACAGTTAGTGTTTTTAGTGCAGAATTCCCTCTTTATGTTACTGTCTGCTGTCCACTGCAGCTCAGCAAGGAAACAATAAAAAACAGTTGGTGCACAATACAGGACTGTGGATTTTATTCTCCATCACTTACACTGGAAGTGTATCAGAAAGGGATCTCTTGTCCAGAATGAACAGGAGGAATGATTACAGCAAGAAAACCCTGTTTCAGTGTACATATGCGTACCTGACCATTGTTTTAACACAAACAAATTATGTTGAGGTTTGGACTGTTGGTCCATAATGAAAATAATCATTAGTTACAGTCTGATACAAAATGGTCAAAAAATAACTCCACCTCAACCAACTCCAGTAATCCAATGCTACACCCTTCACATTTCTCTTACTTTTGATACTTGAAGTACATTTTTCTAGTAGTACTTACAGACTTTTACTAGTAATGGAGTATTTTTCAGTGTTCTCTGGTGAAATGGTCTCGTCTTTCTCAGAGGGAGATTTCCATCAAACTGTGGAAATTCATAGTGACTCAAGTGCGATAAAAATAATTCCATGTCACTATTAATAAAAAACAGGTCGAGGTCTTGTTTTTTCCGAGGCAATGATTCAACTCGCTGTTGTGTTTGCGGCTGCAGTTTTCCCTTCTCTGACGTACATTACAACTTTTAAAGATCATTTGAAGACAACTATACATGCAGTTAACGAACAATTGGACAATTTGAAGCTGAGAAGTGGCACAAGAGACCATTTATTTACACAAAGCAACTATAACATGTTGAGAGAGGCCCAATTAGGGGTTTTCAGTTCATATACTGTGTTGTACTTTTTGACATTTTAGTTGATTTTTTTGTGTAACACCGAGTGAGTTAAATCAGATAAAATGTCTGAGTTGAAACCAAGATACACTTTCAAATTCAAGATAAATTGATGATTATTAAGGCCTGACATTGGTTAATTAACTTTTCAAGGCCGAGCAGACACCCTTTTAATGACTTGTTGGATTTTTCTCAGCCTCATGTGCCATGTTAGTCTTTACGCCAGATGCAGACAGTGTGACTGCGTACTGGACGTCTGTTTAAGCCACATGACACATGCTGCCAAGCTCAGAAACGTGACTGTTAATCACAGATAACTACGGCGGCTGCAGCGAGTCATAGCGGGCTTCCTAAATGTCTCAAACATCATGACGCCGAAACTCAACCAAAGAAGGCAAAACTGGATTGGCATGGATGAACTGGAGTTGTAGTAAACCGTCACCAACAGTGACTCATAGACACATCATCTGATCAAACTAAGACCTCAACTATGTACATCATGTGGAAGTCTGACAAGATAACCAAACCACTGTCTTGGATCCATCCCCAGAAACTGAGACCACCAGAGTAGAAACAACAAGAACAATCTCTATTCAGAGGCAGCTTTATTTATATATATATTTATACAGCACATTTCAAACACAGAGGCAATTCAAAGTGCTTTACATAGGCAAAGAAAAGCATTAGAAAGACATTCAAAACACTAAGAATAAAATCAATTAAAATAAAATGAAATTTTAAAATGAGATAAAATGGAATGAGATAAATAAAATGAAATAAAATACAGTTACAGTGCAGTAAAAAGATGTAAGTTGTCAATGCAACAAAGGAAATAAAAGTGCATTAGAGAAACCAGTCATGCAAATGCTCAGGAGAACAGCAGAGTTTTAAATTATGTTTTGAAAGTGGCTAAAGTTAAAGTTGAGGCGCATTTGAGATCCATCAAGCACAGAGAGGTTGGACCCACAAAGCAGACTCGGCTTCAGAGCTTTTATTAGCCCAAAAGCAAGGCAAGTCCACAAAGCAAAAGTATCCAAAGGGAGAATCCAAGCGAGTAGTGGTAACACAAAAACTGGTCATACACAAGCAACTCAGGAAACACAAGGAACGCGGGATAACAACACACATACGGCAAAGATTATCTGGCAAAGGGGAGAGCAGAGACACTGGGTATAAATAGGGCTGGGAGAGAGCCAATGAGACACAGGTGAAACACATTAGGCTGATTGGAGCTGGCGGGAAACTTGACAGGAACACAAGGATGAGACAAAAACCCTACCAAAATAAAACAGGAAGTCACACAAAACACAGACTAACAACCCCAACCCTGACAAGATCTTCAGGAAGTTGGTTCCATCTGTTTGCAGCATCGCAGCTAAAAGCAGCTTCACCCTGTTTGGTTCTGACTCGAGGTTCTACCAGCTGACTGCTTCCTGAAGATCTAAGGGCCCTACTGGGTTTATATTCTTCAAGGAGATCAGAGATGTATTTTGACCCAAGATTACTGAGCGATTTATAAACTAGCAGCAGCACTTTGAAATCTATTCTATAAGTAACAGGAAGCCAGTGTGAAGATTTAAGAACAGGAGTGATGAGCTCACTTCTCTTGGTTCTCATTAGAACCAAGAGGTTCACTCTGCACTGAACCAAGATTGTTGTTTGGTTGCCAGCAGGTTTATTGAGAAGAAGAAAAAAGGGCGAAACTAAAAGGAAAACAAAGAATGTAATCAAATGACGAGGCTCTGACCTCGTCACTCCCCGCAGATATGTTTACATAGAGTTATTGGGGAGTGACGAGCAAATATCTTAAACCTTGCAGGTGGATGCTGGGGTGGTGGTGGGGCTGAAAGAACAGGCAGCTTTACTGATGCAGGGCAGCAGAGGCACTGACAGGCAGAGGGAGAGATGGGAAATGTTTGGTCGATGGTTGTGGAGAGAGAGGCAGTGCAGCTCTTTGAGTTGACTGACTGAAGTAGCTCGCAGGTCAAATTCTCCATTAAGCCAAATGGAAACAGACCAGTTAACAAAAGAGCTTGAAAAATTGCTTCAATGCAGGAAAGCACACACATAAACAAATGAATAAAACAAGCACACAGAAATGTACTCCTTTTACTTAATCTGAAATGTTTTGACTCTTTGATTTTTATGACCTGGTTGTACCTTTTTATACCTGGTAGGTAGGTGTGTAGGGGAATGAAGTCATGCAACAAACTGAATCGTAGTGCTGCACATTGTCAGCGCTGAATTTATTTTAGAAAAGTCTTAGACCTTCGTCACAAGATGAAACAGCAACATCTTTACGCTCGAGCATAAAGCTGGCTTCCATGGACTGACCTGCTGATATCAAACAGTATTTTACTTTTTCAGGTTTCTATAGATGTTGATCTTAATGCAATACTGGTATCAGTTTGTGTACAGTAGAAAACCATAGGAAAAAAAAAAAGAAAGCTGAATAAAAATAACTTTTCAGGCTATTAGAGGCTATTCTGGCAATAATCACCTTGAGCGTGTGGCAGTATGTCACTCCCTGTGACACCCCCAACAACATTATACAGATTTGTTTTTTGAATACTTTATTTACAGTTTTCAATTTCACAGTGACAAAATATATTGAAAGGAAATACAGAACAATTACGACACAAACAGAAGAGAAGAAAAAGGCCTCCAGACAGTTCACAAGATTATAAATAGTCCTTCAAAAATGTTGTAGCATCTCTGGAGCAAGGTAAAGTAACATGGATAAATGAATCGAGTTACACGCCACACCCACTCATGTAGCCAGGCGTGTCAGAGTCCCTGTGGATGCAGGGTAATATGACACTGTGCCTAGAAAGGTCCCCATATTCTCTCAAATCTATTCTGTGTATTGGGTCCATTTGTATAATAGACAACATCTCCTTGAGCCAATGTGCAAAGCAGGGCGGGGTGGTAGACATTCCTAGGTGCAGAGCAACCTGCATGTCGTACGGCAGCTCAAAAGTCTCTGCAGAGCGTCCAAAGATGGCCAGGTCGAGGTTGGGCTGAATGTCTCTGGAATAGGCTTGTGAGCGCCTTTGGCAAAACCAGAAAAGATAGTGATCCTTCAGCAGAGCACAATATACAGGTGTTCAATTAAAGTAAGTCATCAGCACCAGAGGCAGATCGGCAGATCCGTGAAATCTGTGTTGCTGAGAGGTTTATGACCAGACCATCACTGACATGATTTGTGAGCAGGCATGTGAACCCACGGTCAAATGGGAGTACCCCCACCTTATATTATGCTCCAGAGTACTCAACAGACATTTCTTGGACTCGTTCCATTCATGAGTCAGAGGTGTTGTGGGATGTAACCTCGTAGCTGTCTTGATGGTTTACAGACTTGTATTTTGGCTGAGATCTGTTTCTGCTGTTTACAGGAAGAAAAAGACTTAATGTTGTTCAAGGATCCCAGTTTCTTTTTGCAGCGTCCGTGTGGCTGTGCTGCTGCTGCACGCTGATAAACATACTGTGCATGTTTACTCATACTGCTGCGAATATGTACACACTGTAGATTAAACCGTAGCTCTATTTTAATATCCATCACGGATACTAAACAGAAAAGCCTCCACAGTGTAAATGTCATGATAGGATGAAGTATTTGAAACAGCCACAGTGCTTGTGCTCTGCTGACGTAACTCTGTTAGGTCATTTATGTGGAATTTGTCTTTTATTATTATTTTTTTTTTACATCATAACAACTAGCCCTTACCCAAGCTTTTTTTTTTTTTTCAGAATAAAAGTTCAGTTTGACTCTTTCCTTTTGCTTTGGGCATAAGTCTGTTTCTGACCTAATCACCTGGAAAGGTTTGAAGCCTCACAGTTCTTTTCACTTCAAATTACAGCTAGATCTTTTAAAACACAGCACACAAACAAACGTTTAGAGATAATTCTCTGCATCTGTCTCTGATACAGACGTGGTATGGACTAAAGTGTTCACTGTCTATGTTTTACAAGTGGAAACTCGTTTAGAAAAATATGCAAACAGGCAAAAGCAATGATGTGATTTTAGTGGTTTTATTTACCTACCAATCTATCAATATAGGATTTCTTTAGGATAAGGATAAGGCTTACCCGCTGGTTCCTACTGAATGTGTAGCAGCTTGCACATTTTTATGCAATAGCAGCAGAATCTGTAGGCGGAAGGAGAACTCTCTTTTCTTCCACCCTGGCTTTATATTTTAGTTTTGCTATTTTTGGTGGAGGCTCCACTTCTCATGAAGTCAAAAATATCTTAATGCCTAGTAACAAATCCCCCCCACCCCCCCATTGTATTTTGTCTTTAATTTGCCAAAAAGAGAAAGCAGGTTGACTCACTGCAGACAGAGATAAGCTCCTCTGAGGGATTCTGAAAAATGAAAACAATACCAGGAAATGTTTGTTGAGAGGCCATGAAATTAATGGACTTTGCAGAAAGGATGCATCAGATGTTTCCTCCATGAAACACCCTCTGAGTCATACCAAGCAGGTAGTCGTACTGCTTGGTCAGAACAGACCTTTTAAATACATGCTCCTCTGATGTTCTTCAGCACAGTTGGAGCTGCACTCTGCTGCAGCACAGAGAGGAAGTTTAATTCATGCTGAAGCAAAGCCAAACACACACTCTCTCTTAAATGTAAACTCGGTGCACTCTGGATAATTGGTGCCCTGCGATAAACCTGGTGTTTAGAGAAAAACGAAGAGACTCTGCCAGATAATCCATTTTCTCAGACCAAAGCTCGCTCAGTGATTTTGAGGTGTGTTAAAGTAATAGGTGCGTTCTCCAATTCTACATTAAATGTAGAAAATTATAGACGTCATCTGGTAAATTCAGGTCTTCCATCTGAACGTCAGTGCTAATTACAACCTGACTGACTACAGACATTACTAATTCATTACTAAGTCATTTTTAGCTTGAGGTTTCATTTCCCAGTAAGCACGGTTTTGGTCACTTGCAGGACTTGAGGTTAAAATGGAGCTAAATTTGTTTGAAAAGTGAAAATGACTATATTTCACTGCATAGTTAGGACTTGCTTCACATTGAATTGAAGTTATTTATATGCTGTAGAAACAAATATTAACTTTGTTCTCCTCCTATAGACATTCAATATACAGTATATGTCATGCAAATCATCTGGATCGCCCCCTGGTGGCTGGTTGCAGTATATAGCTCATAAACCCCGCCCCCTCCATGTTAGCAGATGGGACATGGGCCAAACATTGTTCCCAAAGATGATTACTGTAATTTTAGGTAGTTCTTATCACGCTGATGTTTGTTCAAGTGTTCATCTTTCTGATCAGTTTGGTTTTAATTAATTATTTGATGCTATAAAAAGGGGGTGTGACGTCATGATTGACAGCTTGTGGTGTGCTCGCGATTGGTTCGGGCAGGTGTGTGGGCGGGACCTCGATACGGATCACTACTGCACAGACTCTGACTCCAAATGACGTCACCAGCTCAAGATGGCAGCTCTTGTGTCCGGAATATTTTGGCTTCATTTTTGTACAGTGGGAGGAAGAGGAGACGCGTCGGCCATCTTTATATACAGTCTATAGGTGGAAGTAGTGGGAAACACCTGAAAACACCAAAAAACAGTTCCTGCATATAATCCCTGTCAAACCAAAAACCACTGCTGGTAGGATTATTTTACACACTTACCAGCAAAAAGCACAAAGATTCTTGTATATTTAGTTCAAACTTCGATGTTTCAGCATTGTTTTGAGGTTTTGCACTCGTATCTAGGACACCAGCAGTTTCCAAATCATTGATTCCAGCTGCTAACCGCTCTCATTATTTACAGGAGTTTCCCTGTTTCCTGTTGTCATGGGAAAAGGGCTGAAGGGAATCTCCTCGCTGTTGCCAAAACAGCGGCGCTGCAGCAGGCAGAAGTGTGTGCCACATAAATACAGGACTTGAAACATGAGTCACTATGACACTATATTTTGTCTCGTTTCTATAAATGACTCAACAATTTGCGGGACACAGGAAATTATTCTGTGTCCAATTTATCATCTGACCTGTTTAGATGCAGTTTAGCAACAAGCACAGGTTTCCTAAAAACTGAACGTGTGTGGACGTTTCTTTATAAAGTCATTCAAAGGAACTTTGCATAATATTGCTGCACATTCATCTTTCTTGATAAATGATAAATTGGTTTACGATGTATTATTTATCACTTTAGCTAAACACATCACTAACTGCTGAAAAAAAGAAATACTAGTGGAGCAATGCAGCGTGTGCGTTTTATCATTAAGTCTAGTTGCACTTTTGATGACGACAAAAATACTTTTTTCTCCACTGTTTTTTTTTTGGTTAAACTGCATCTGTGGTTTAGTTTAAAGCCAGCTGCTGTGTCCTGTATATCACCTCGATGCCACTAGCGGTCATCGTAGGTTCAACTGGTTTAACTGAAGTTTAGTGTCATGGATTCAGCATGAGAGCCACATCTGTCTTAACTAATTGTGGAACAGCAGAAACTGGGCTACTGAGTATCTGACAAACTGAAGAGGTCAATTCATAGAAACCATGTATGAATCCAGAACCTCAGTTTGTCTGTAATGTAGCGGCTGAAATGTGTGAATAGTTCAGTCAGCTGAGGATGTAAGTCATAGAACAGATTTATCGATATATTATAAGACTGATTCCTACTGATACTTTAATGTGAGCTAATGTATTCACCAGATTATTGATGCTGCAGAAAACTGAAAGGAGGAGTTTTTATTGTTGGGACGAAAATGTTGTACGATAAGATTTACATTTGCAGCGGTGGAAGAAGTATCTGGATCCTTCACTTAAGTAAAAGTACTAATACCGCACGGTGGAAATACCCCACTACAAGTAAAAGTCCTGCGTTGAATATGATGATAATCTTAAAATCTGAAGATTAAATCAGAGGTTCCCAATCTTTTTAGTTTGTAGCCCTTGTAAAATAAAAAACTGCCCTTACTTGGGGCCCCTTGTCACATTTCAGATGTCTTTGTTAGCAGTTCCACCAAAACGAGATTTTTGCCTACAAAATTCAATTCAATTCAATTCAGTTTTATTTATATAGCGCCATATCATAACAAAGTTATCTCAGGGCACTTTTTTGAGTAGAGCAGGTCTAGACCGACTCTTTATATTTACAGAGACCCAACAGTTCCCACCATGAGCAGCACTGTGCAACAGTGGCAAGGAAAAACTCCCTTTTAACAGGTAGAAACCTCGAGCAGAACCAGAACCAGAACCAGGCTCTG
>VMKM01003631.1:0-32161 GCA_008360985.2 Macquaria ambigua | reverse complement strand
GTTGTACTGTGTGTGAGTATAGTTGTACTGTGTGAGTACAGTTTTACTGTGTGTGAGTATAGTTGTACTGTGTGTGAGTATAGTTTTACTGTGTGAGTATAGTTTTACTGTATGTGAGTACAGTTGTACTGTGTGTGAGTATAGTTGTACTGTGTGAGTACAGTTTTACTGTGTGTGAGTATAGTTCTACTGTGTGAGTACAGTTGTACTGTGTGTGAGTACAGTTTTACTGTGTGAGTATAGTTGTACTGTGTGTGAGTATAGTTGTACTGTGTGTGAGTATAGTTTTACTGTATGTGAGTACAGTTGTACTGTGTGTGAGTATAGTTTTACTGTATGTGAGTACAGTTGTACTGTGTGTGAGTATAGTTTTACTGTACGTGAGTACAGTTGTACTGTGTGTGAGTACAGTTGTACTGTATGTGAGTACAGTTGTACTGTGTGTGAGTATAGTTTTACTGTGTGTGAGCATAGTTGTACTGTGTGTGAGTATAGTTTTACTGTGAGTACAGTTGTACTGTGTGTGAGTATAGTTTTACTGTGTGTGAGTATAGTTGTACTGTGTGTGAGTACAGTTGTACTGTATGTGAGTATAGTTGTACTGTGTGTGAGCATAGTTGTACTGTGTGTGAGTATAGTTGTACTGTGTGTGAGTATAGTTTTACTGTGTGAGTATAGTTGTACTGTGTGTGAGTATAGTTGTACTGTATGTGAGTATAGTTTTACTGTGTGTGAGTATAGTTGTACTGTGTGTGAGTATAGTTGTACTGTATGTGAGTACAGTTGTACTGTGTGATGTTGTACTGTAGTATAGTTGTACTGTATGTGAGTACAGTTGTACTGTGTGTGAGTAGTTGTACTGTGTGTGAGTATAGTTGTACTGTGTGTGAGTATAGTTGTACTGTGTGTGAGTATAGTTTTAGTGTATGCGAGTATAGTTGTACTGTGTGTGAGTACAGTTGTACTGTATGTGAGTATAGTTGTACTGTGTGTGAGTACAGTTGTACTGTATGTGAGTATAGTTGTACTGTATGTGAGTAACTGTATGTGAGTACAGTTGTACTGTATGTGAGTACAGTTGTACTGTGTGTGAGTATAGTTGTACTGTGTGTGAGTATAGTTGTACTGTGTGTGAGTATAGTTTTAGTGTATGCGAGTATAGTTGTACTGTGTGTGAGTACAGTTGTACTGTATGTGAGTATAGTTGTACTGTGTGTGAGTATAGTTGTACTGTGTGTGAGTACAGTTGTACTGTATACGAGCATGATGCCTCAGTGGATGTGTAATAATCGGCCCCTCAGCGGCGGCGTGCCTTGTGATTGAGAGGAAAGAGACCTGTTGAAAAAGAGGCTATTTAATTAAGTAGCTAACAAAATACAAATCTCAATAGCTGGGAAATAATTGTGCAACCCTCATTAAGCATTCCATCTGGGCAATTACCCTCTTTTTAGACTCGGGAGTTATAAATGACTGGCCGGTAATTGAAGCTAGCAGTCGGCGAGAGCCCGAGATGAACTGAATTACACAATGTCATTAAAATAAATACATCAAATAATTATCCGATGGAAAATAAATGGACTGAACGCGTGTAATTGTTCTTTCGAATTAGTTCCCCCACCACTCTCTGAGCCATCACTCAGCCTCTCCTGCAGGACGCAGAGGAGGATCTTCACCAGCTTTCTGCCTGGAAGAGCAAGAAATATTTCACTCCTGTGTCGACCGTTTAGTAACAGCACAATTAGTTTTACATTTTTTAGAAAGTGTTTCATTTACCACATCATTGAGCTTCAGACAGCGGCAGTGGAAGTGCAGGTGCTTCTGCTGCTGAACAGGAGAGTAAACAGAGCTTTGAAACAAACCTCTTCTTTGATTGCACCATTTATAAGATTAAGCAGCACACAATTGAAGAAAAGCTCATTTCTTGTTCCAAATATAGAGCACAGAGCTCAGTGAAACCATTGTGAGACACGTCTTTGTCCTCTCTGACAGATTACTTCCTTGATTTGCTAAAAAACGGGGAATCCTTTCCTTTTTTACCTTGAACTCTGCAGAGGAGCGCGCTTGAAACATTTTCAGCTGAATTGATAGTGACCTGATTTATGGGCCTTATTGCGCCGTATAATTAATTTTATGCATATGACTTCCTTTACAATTACCATGCCGGCCGATTGGAGAAGTTCACTGCTTATATGAAGCCATCAATAATTGCAAATTCATCAGTGGGCGGGCTGAACATCTGCACGAGGAGAGGAGAAAAAGAGATTGTCTCCTGGAAGTGAGATATTCTGTAAAAGGGCAAACGCTGCAGGTTGACTAAACGCTTTAAAGAACTGTGCAGAACAAATCTGAAGGACGCTGAGAGAGTCGGTGCGTTGTCCTCTAGTCCGTCCAGCATTCACAATAATCACAGTCTTCCTTCATTCACAGGGGCAGGGAGTGATTTAAGGGCCACAGTTACACTCAAACGTTTAGTTTTTTTGGTAAAGCTTCGGGTTTGAGTCGGATTATTTTCAAATGTAACTTAAAGAGCAACTTGCAGGTTGGAGACCACAGTGAATCAATGTGTAGGAACATGATGTAGAAACTAGATTTTCAAAAAGATAAACATATATATCTACTACAGAGATTTACTTCCGCATCAAAAAGACGAACTGGACGGGACGTAACAAAAGAGAGAGCAGCCAGTTGATCATTAAATACGTTTTGATCCCAAAGCTGGTTTTGACACTGAAGAGGTTGAAAATGTGTATTCACATGCATTTGACAGACCACAGCCTTATAATTATGAGCCTGGTAGGTGTCCAAGAGACCAGGACCAGACCAGGATTAGAGGAAATAACAGCTAGAGGAGAGAAACTGATTTGTGGTGTCCTGCTGAGTGACTGGCTAATGATAGCTAAAGGTAGCTAACGCTGTGTCCTCATCACAGTATTGTAAAGTTTGCTGTCAGGCTACAACAGAACCAGTACTGGTTGTCTAAAGGCCAGTTCAGACCAAAGATTCGCGACGAGACGAGTTGAAACTTGCAACTACTTGCAACGCGCCGATCTGCAACGCTCTGAAACCTGCCAGTTTACACCAAAGCGACAAGACGAGACGGTGTATTGTTTCCATAGCAACGACTCTTTGTACTTCCGTTGTAACTGCCGGCTTTTCAGGCGTTTTTTGCAGCTAGATATAATTTGTGTCTTAAAATATGAATGACGATAGTGATGGTGAGTTACTTGCTACAGTTGCATTTTTAGTATTGATGAAATGGCGAAAACATAAAAAACTGAGAGGGCTGAGAATTTGGAGCCGTCCAGGGGAGCTTCAACAGAATACCCAGGGGGCTTATGCAAATTTATGCCTTACGTTCTAAAACCAGCTGCTGACAATTTGACAAGCTGAGTCTCAGGCGACGCCATCAGCCGGCTTGAGTCGAGCTGAGACGGGCCGGTTCACACCGCTGCTACTTTTCCTGAGACGTTCTAAAACGGTTTCGTCTCGTCGCGAATCTTTGGTCTGAACTGGGCTTAACACGGGCGGGAGAATTGATACACAAGCTAACGCGCTATCGCTTGTATCAGTCGTATCTGGCATTGCCTAATATAATCCCACACTAGGTTTAATGGTGCATTACCTAACTTTAACCCTAATTTGGAAGTTAGCAAAACCAGACTTATCGGCTTCCACCTCTCATCCTGAACTCCGTCATATCTCCAGGAACATAATCCTCCGGTCTATAATGAGCACTGCACACGACTGCGGTCCTGTCTCGCAGCCGGGCACGAGAGCTAGCGCTGGTCCTTTTGCTGTGGACTGGAGTCTGGACAGGCTGGAGGTTCATTCAGAGCTAGTGGTTAGTAATGGAAACCTGGTTCAGGTCTCAGTTTCAGTCCTGTGCAGGACTCTAGTCAGGCCTCCTATGAGTCTTTTCTCTTCATAAAGCAGTGGTGGAAGATGTACTCAGAGCTTTTACTATTCTAAAATATTCTGTTAAAGTTCTGATTCAAATCTCTTCAAACTACAGACGTATCCTCAGCACAATACCTCCAGAGGAATTAAAGGACTGTTCTGATTATTTCGACCTGGTGTTTTTCCCATTAATGTGTCTCTCTCCACCTCTGCTGCAGAGAACCTGGTCTCCGCTTTAACCCCCAGACCTCGGCCTTAACTTAGGATGATAGTTTCAAACAGATCTCTAAAAGAGAGCTACTTTAATATTTAAAAACTGCATTCTCTTGCTGTCGTACAGAATATATAAAAGTCTATATGAACAGCAGCAGCAGAGACGTGTCAGCTGGAGAGAGAGGACAGAGGGTCAGAGCTGTTCAACAGCAGACGGACAGGTGAGAGTGATGCGTTCCAGCGTTTCCTCTCAGGTGTCAGTCAGGTGCAGCGCGGCCTCTGATTGGATGTGAAGGCCGGCGGCTCTGCATGTGTTCAGCCGGGGTCAGGTCCAATCCCACGTTTGTTTTACTAAGTGAGTGACGACCAAAGAGAGGTCAGGAGTAATGAAGAGAGCAGTCAGCAGACACCTGTGCGCACACACACACACCTGCACACACACACACACAGGCCAACAGACACTTCTTCACGTCCATTTCCATTTCATTTAATGAATCTGATGAAAAACAAACTTAAAGAAGAAAAAGTCCAGTTGGTCCAGTTGTTTCTACATCAGTAAATGTTATTTTTAATTTATTGTCCCATGAAAACTTCTGTTTTCATCCACACACCAACTCTCACACCTCAGCTGAGCAGCAGGTTTTTTAATGCATAAATGGAGAATACGTATAAAACCAGGTGGATGGAAGCACTTGTGATCCATGTTTGGAGAACGGGGCCTAAAGGACGACGCAGATCTGAATGAGAACGAAGCCAACGCCATGAATCTGGTCTGTGCAGCTACACGAACACAGATGATGTCAGGCTGCACCTCCTCTGCAGTGACTCCAGCTCTCTGACACCTGACATCATCATGTTTAGCCCACATAATTGAAAACCCTTATGGTCTATATATCCACTCAACAACAAAACAATGACAAACACTGTATAGCGACACATTAACGTCAGCTCGCTGTGATCGGCTGCAGCTGCAGGAGACGAGATCTTTATTAAAATGAAATGAATGCAGAGAGAAAGAGGCTGGTGGATGTATGGCCTGTGCCAGGAAACACATTGGGACTGAATTGATCTGGATGACATGAATAATTTAGCTGACACTAAAGGAGGTAATATAAATGCACACATATATTCTAATCTTTCGGCCGGTGGTGCGTACATGCTGTGTTTCTCGCCGCCACCGTCTCTCTCATGTGGAAAAGCAGCCGACGCCCTCAGAGCTGAATTAATCCAGAAATGTATCTTTGCCTCAGAATTATTCACATACAGACGCATGATAATGATTCCCAGATTAATCTGTGACAAGAGCTGCTGCCTGCCGTCTTTTGGTGCACTGAAGGTAACTCTTTTTCCCTCCTGACCTTTACCTCGACATCGTCTCATTTCACAGCTAATACCCTGATAGACGCCGACACCTGAGCGCTGGGTTCTTCCTCCAGCCTGTCACCCAGGAAGCCCAGTGTCCCTGTAAGACAGCACACTGGGAACAAATGCCCTATCTTCGTCCTCATCTCAACCACCAGAGTCCAGTATAAAAACAGCAAAGTTTTCTTATTACTGCGGCATCAGATCTCTTCAATTATAAATATCTGTATAAATTGTGATTGTCATTTTATAAAAAGACAAACTGACATTTTAAATATTTGATTTTTTTTAAACACACAAAAAACCTATTTGCAAGTGTGTGTGTGTGTGTGTGTGTGTTAAAGTCGGAGCCCGTGCCTCAGGTTATCATCAGAAACTAAATCAAGTGTGTTTATCTACATTTTCTGCACCAGCGTCCATTCTGTTTTTTGAGAATTTTCATTTTACATTTACTCAAGTACTGCACTTGAGTACAATTTTGAGGTACTTGTACTTTAGTATTTCTATGTTATGCTACTTTACGCTTCTCCTCCACCACATCTCAGAGGGAAATATCTGACTTTCACTCCACTTCAGCTGAAGTTAGAGGTTACTTTAACTTTAAAAACCATCATCAGGAAACAGCAGCTGATGACATCATCAATTAGGCTGATGATGTCACAGGCCTACGCAGCTTGTAAGATAGATTTCATTATAAAAGTTGAATTAGTTATATTATATTTTAGGAGATTCTGATTCCAAAACAAACATGTATGTTTAATGTAAGTCAGTGGTTCCCACAGTGGTAGCAACATTCATCATATTATTGTTCTTCTATTCTGCATTTTGAATAAAGTTTCACCACATTAAAAAAGTCTGCCACATTTACATCAACTAAGTTTTATGTTCCATTTTCAAACATTTCCAAACCGAAGAAAAAAGCAGTAAATATCAGATTCGGTGAGGTTATGATAGTTTGGCGTTGCAGAGATGAGGTTCAGGTAAACACATTTTATAACTTTTAATACTTTATTATTTCAGTTTTGTGCTTCTGTGTTACACATTACTAAAGGAATGTGTTTAATGCAGTTGGGTGACAGTAATATAGAAACACTGTGTGGGAGGACCCCCCCCATCAGTTCCAGTCCGTCACGTGATGCCCTCTGGCCCCAGGAGACTTTTTCCCACAGACTGACGCTGTGAAAGAGACGTCTGTAAATCAGAGGATCATTTCTTTGAGGTACAACAACTCGCCAGTACGAACACTTAAACAGCCCTTATTTAAATCATGACGTCCTAAAAGTTAAACTTCACTAACAGCTGAATCCAGAGTTACAGAGTCACTGTGGTTCATGTGAGTGAGCCTGAGACTCCAATGCTGTATCCAGGTCTCCTTATACATCCACGGGGCTAACGGGGGCCACAGAGGCTCCTCGCAGGTTAGTCCAGCCATGTTTGGTCAAAGCGGTGGTGGTGCTGATGGTGCTGCTGGACCAAAGGTCAGGGAGTCACTGAAATCATTAGGGATCGTCCCCTGGGGCCCCCGAATATCTGCTCTAAATGTAATGACAATCTGTCTGTTAGTTGCAGAGCAGAGGAACAAAACCTAACCTCCACACGTGTGAGACAGGCGCTGCCACAGCGAGAAGCGACGCTCTGCTCGTCTCTGCGCTGTGCAGACGGGGAGCTGGGGTTTAGCCAAACGCCAGCAGCCACAATAGTGTTGTGTTGTGTTGAGAGTCAGAGACAAGTCTCCCAGGCGCTCGCTCTAACAGATGGCCTGAGGAAAACAGCTCATTTGGACACCAACAAAGAGCCACCAATGATTTAATGATCATTTCTCATTCAGCCATTATTTCTATGGGCATATAATCAACTGACACACAATATTTCATTTGTGGGGAGGCTCTCGTGTCAACAGAAGGCCACGTCACCGAGACTTCCTGCTCTTCTGAGGAGGAGAGGCGAAGGTAAAGCATCAGCGCTCACCGTATTCATGACAGGAATTATTATGCTGATTCTGTTTTTATGACACACCTCTTTCAATTAATGGGCTGATAATGAACGCGTCCCCCGACAGGTGTTTTTGTTGTCGCTGGAATGGCGGCGCTGTGATTTACATGGCAGACTAATTTGGTTGAGAGGCTGATATAAAGAAGGTCAGCCCCCCCGCGGTGAGAGGCTGTGTGTAAAGTCCTGCTCGGAGGATGTTCCCGTGTAAACACACAACAACAGGCAGGTGGGGGGGTAATGAGCTCTGCAGGTAGAGCTGCGTGGGGAGTGGTGCCCGACCCGAGGTTCAGGTTAATTAATGAAGTGATCCGGGCTCAGGGAGGAAGACACGAGGCTTCCTGTGGGCCCCGAGCAGCAGGTCACAACACTGACAGATGCCCTATTACAATGTTAATGATAGCGGGGCCCCGGGTCAGATAATCATATTCAAAGCTTTCTCTAGCAGATAACAATCACACGCACACATGCCACTGATGGCTTCCCCAAGAGGAGCTGTTTTACAGCATATGTGGCACAAGACCCCCCACACCCCAACCCCCCATCACCACAGCGCTGCTGTTTAAACTGAATGGTTGAGTCACCGGAGCCCCTCCAGGCCCCGAGGACTGATCAATGTGATCAAGACCTGATAAGATCTGCTCTGCAGCACGCGCCACAAACACTCACCAGGGATCCATCACCAGCTCTGCTCAGCGCGCACACACACACACACACACACACACACAGCAGCTGAAACAATTAGTCGATCAACAGAAAATTCATCTGCAACTGTTTCGATAATTGAAGCACTGACTGTTAGTTTGCCTGAAGCACCGGTAAAAGCAGTAAATGTTCTTGCAGGTGAGACTGTGCAGGAGTTTTGATCTCCTCGTCCTCTCCAACGCACCTGTCTCGTCTCATAAAACAGACGTGCGAAGTGTTTTTCTGCCGTCAGTTTCTCAGATGTGAATATTTGCTGCTTTTCTGTGTTTTTGTCTCAGTAAACTGAATATCTTTAGATTTTGGACTGTTGGTCGGACCAAACAAGACATGAGAAGACGTCACCTTGGACTCTGGTCTCTGGTGTGATGGATGTGACGTTTTATAGACCAAATTATTAATTGATTAAATGAGGAAATAAACAGCAGATGAATCAATAACATGTTATACATGTTGTAGGGCCTCTTTTATCAATGTGAGTTTTAAGCTATTTCACAGTCAACACACAGTAAATATGTCAGTGTGTCGCGGAAATAACGAGCCTTAATAATCTTTCAAATAAATATGTATTAACAGTGACCGAGCTAACAAGCTTGCTAACTAAGTTTGCTAACTGCTGGCTAGCATGTCAGAGTACAGCCCTGCCAGCTGCAGCAGCTGTTTTCTTTTAAACTGTATTAACAATATCTACGTACAACATATGTGCAAACACCAGCCAGCCCTGTGTGCCTTCAGGAGATTTACAGCAGGCCACCCGGATCACTGCGGCGCTCAGGAGGGTATGAACTTTACTGTAGTGGTGCGACCGGGCCTTAAAGGATAGCTTCACTTGTCTTAAAACAATATTCCTATGTCCATATGTACACTGAAAGCACCGTCTGTGTTACCGAGCTGTGCGTTTTACAGCTGTAAGATGGTAAATAAGTCATCATGAGCATGTGGAGCAGGCAGAGAGGGAGGGGCCTCCAGGAGCCTGTGATGTGGAAAAAATGAAGAGAGCAAAAGAGGCCAAGAGGCAAACGGGGTGAAATTTCTTTTCCAACCTCTGTCAGTTAGGTGCATCAATCTGAGGACGTCCTGCGAGCATCAGCGGCCACTCCCCTGCTCCCTCATCCCAAACATTAAATATCACCTGCCGTGATTAATCCCAACTTAATTAAATCCATCAGCGAGACAATGGCCAGCCAATGAGCTATGTAATCATTCACACAGTAAATTAAAAGAAGTAAAGGCTCCTCTGTGTTCTCCTGTGACAGAGATGGAGAGGATGGAGCAGGGGGTCCCAGAAACTCAGCTGGGGGGGGGGCTCATCCACCACACACACACACACACACACACTTCTGCTGCTGCTTTGTTAAAAAACGTGATTTCTGTCTTCCTGACTGAAGGTGACGACTCTCCTCTGCAAACTGATTATTATTCACTTTTACACTTTTAACGTGTAAATGGAGCATCAGAGCAAAATACATGTTGTGCAGTTTGTTTAATAACTGAAGCTGTCGTGGCAAAAGATAAAAAAACACACATTCATAATTAGGTTTCAGTTTAGTTGATTATTCAGTTGAAAGAATTTCAATATCGATTAACCGTTTCAGTTATTTAACAGCAGCTGTCCTCTACCTGCAGCTTCTTCTCTGTTTTCTCCCTCAGTGAACTGAATCTCTTTGGGTTTAGACTGTTTGAAGACGTCACACTGGACTCAGATTCTTTATATTACCTGATAAAATACTGGACGGATTGAAAACAATCGTTAGCTGCTAGTCTTCTTGTTCACTTCAGACTGATGCATCGTGCAGCGTAACCACCGACAGAAGAGAGAGTCTGATGAAACTGGACAAACAGTCATTGAAAAGTTGTTTGTGATGACAATATTTTCAACATGTAAAAGTTTCTACAGAAAAACCCTTTTCCCTACATCACAGTGTTGAACTAACAGTGTCAGGTGAGGCGCCTCCACAGTGACGGAGGCCTGTTGGCTTCCTCCTGCAGCTCAGACTGGTGTATCAGCATCCTGGAAAAAGCATTTGACCTCTAACAACAGCAGTCAGGTCTGTCACACTCAAACATGTGTCCACATGCACGCATGCACACACACACACACACACAGACTCCTCAGAAGGTCACATGAGTGTCGGCCTGAAGACAGATGTTTGTGGGAGAGGAGGATCCTGCAGGCTTCAGGTGCTGCTCCCAAACGCCTTACACACACACACACACACACGCACGCACGCACACACACACACGCACACACGCACACACGCACGCACGCACGCACGCACACACACGCACGCTCACGCACGCTCACGCACGCTCACACACGCACGCTCACGCACGCTCACATAATGGGCAAACAGCAGCTGGGATGTTAATGCCAGTAAACAGGATTATCCTCAGAAAGGATTTCTCTGCTAAGCATTTCCTCTTAATTAGATTTCTCCATCTCAGGGATGAATTGCCTTTTAGCAGCAAGAGCTGCCACTGAGGAGCTGTTAGCTCCTTATAACTGAATTAAATGCATAATTAGTGATACAATTACATTAGCAGAGGGTCTTTTGTATCTGTGTGAGTGAAGGGGATGGAGAGTGTGTGTGTGTGTGTGTGTGGGGTGGTGACGCTGACATGCGATACATGAGAGAAGATCTGCAGTTACGTTCAGGAAGTGAGAGTCTGATCCAACAGGTGAGCTGGAATCTAGAGAGCAGGTGAGAATATGAAGAGCAACAACAGACAGCAGCTGTGATACATGAACATGCTACATACTGCGCGCACGCGCACACACACACACACACACACACACACACACACACACACACACACACACACACACACACACACTGATTACTCGATTGTTCTATAAAACACCAGAAAATAGTGAAAAAGGACGACGTGACGTCTTGTTTCATCTGACCGACGCTGAGACAGAAAATCTGAGACATTTAAGAAACTGAAACCATCACATTTCTGAATTTTTGTTCTTAAAAAATTATTAATTGATTATTAAAATAGTTGCTGATTTATTTTCTGTCGATCAACTAATCGATTACTCAGCTAACAGTTGCAGCTCTACATCTCAAACGAGACAGTTCACTTCAATATTTTATGTTTCTTCCTGTTCAGACTCACAGCAGCAGTCTGCTGCTGAACCGTCCTACTGCCCCAAATACTCACTACAGCACCAAATGTGGATTCATCCGCCGCTGAAAATAGTCCCCAAAAAATGCACTATTTCTTCCTGTTTGTCTGACAAAAACTACAGTGAGCAGCTGTTTGAGGAAATGACTGAAACCTCCATCTTTCCCTCGTCGTAACCAAAGTGCTTCCCTTCAACTTGTGTGTGAGAACGTTCCACTTCCTGTTCTGGAAAAACATTCACATTGAATTTAATCCAGTCAGCAATTATGTTTCCTGCTAAACAAACGAGTGGTATATAAATGTAAATGTATGACAGGTCGTCACAGAGGACCAAACACACTGCAGCTCTTCTCTGGACGTTTGAATGTCAGGTACTGTGCTGCACACATTAACCCCTGATGCTCCTATTTACTACACGTCCACAATCTGGATCCCTGGTCAATTCATCATTAGTCCTCCTCCAAAACACACACACACACACACACACACACACACACACACACCCTGAACATACACTGAGCACACGCCCTGCTCACACCTCTCCCCTCCATCCTCGCCGTGGATCCCTGAACCATTCATCACCATGCGGCCGCTGACAGTGACGGATGGGTCAGCCCGCCACTGGCACTCTCCCAGCCAGAGACTCATACGGCCACAGCAGCAGACTGACAGCTGGAGCAACATGTCAAGTGGTGGAGAGACTGCGGCCATTAATAACCTCCGTCACATGATCACCTCAGTGTGGGGCCGGCGCGGGCTCAGGGGTGGTTTTTTTTGTCAGGGCCGGGGAGGGAGATGTCACGGCGAGCGGGACGACAGTCATGGACGCCTGATCTTTAATCAAGTGTGCGGGGATGATGGGTAATGAATATATCGCTCACAAATTGGAAGGTGTGCGGCAGGCAGGGGTGGGGGGGTGGGGTGCGGCGACAGGAGCTCTGATGACCCATCTGTGGCTCGGGGCGACCCTGGGGAGCGGTCCTCTTAAAGTCGACCCCGCCGCTCTCGCCACATCTGAGCACATGTAATGTGTCATTCATTCAGTGAGAGATGGTAATCTGAGGGCGTCGCAGTGAGCCGCTCAGCCACAGACCTGTGGATGTTTAGTGTTTTTATTGTTCTGTCGGCTCCATGGGGAGTTTTTATTCATCTGAAAACCGGCTCACAAACGCTCCACATGCAGAAAGGAGGCCACAGTAAGTCTGATGTTATTCTATGTTGTTCTTCTTGTCAATAAATCCCAAACCAACAATGTGTCTGTGCGTCTCTCTTTACTCTGACTTCCCTTCTCTCAGTGTATCAGTCAGCTGGTCCTGAGACTCTGTCAGATATCATCTGAGCTCTAAACTGTGTAAATTCATCCAAGAAGCATTCAAGACGGACTGAAACCTGAATGTTCAAACTACCTCTGGAGGAGGTTTGAGACTCGATCTGTCCAGATGTTGAAAAGGTGTAAATGCATCCGTCTGTCCAACATCTGTAATCTGTCCTCCTCCTGCAGTGTGAAACCATCATACACAAGACATAACATGTTGATAATCTGATCTCTGATCAGTTCAACCCCTGAATGATCTGTGAAGATGATCAATGTGTTTGTGTTGTAACTAAACTGCTGATGTTTACAGGTTCTTCTTCTTCTGGTGTTTTTGTTAGTTCCCAAACTGCTTCAGGTGCATCAGCACCTCCTTCTGAACCAAAGGAGGACCGACCCGGGTTTACATGTAGCCCAGAAAACAAAGGCGGACTGTAATCAGGTTCGTGATCTGACCAACAGAGATGCAGATAGTGTCTTAAATCTCATCTGGATTAGAAGAAATGAGGCAGTGACTTAACAACCTTCACTATTACAAACACTGAGGAGCATCATGACAACATCAAACTGGCACCAAGAATCCAACTCAGCAGTTTTCACACGATCAAAAGGAAAACTACCAAAACAAATTCAACTGTTATTTGACCCTGAACCGTGTCTGGACGCTGGCCCCGTATCACAGCACTACAGCTCATTAAAAGCTGAAGAAAACATTGTTGATGCAGATTTACGATCGAAATTCCATGTAATCTTTGAAGCAGCGTGAAATGACAGCTGTCGCTAACAGATTTCAGCTAGCTAGTTAAGCTAACCCTAGTTGAGTCAGTGGAAAACTCTAGCTGACTTTTTAATGTTTCCTTTTAAAACTTTAAAACGAGAATCTTGTAAAAGGGTCTTAAACATGCACCTGATGGCTACATACATGCTATCATGCTAACAGACTGAGGCTTAAGCTAACAGGTCCCAGGTAAACAGTCATCATCCTCACCAGCTGATGATCCAAGTAGAACGCATGGAAATAAAGAAACAGCATCGTTCTAGTGCTGGACTTTTATTTCACCTGTTAGCGTCTCATTCTGAGCCAACATTAATTAAATGAATTAAACCGTAAAGGTTTAAGCAGCCTGTTTTTATACTTTGTGGCAGAAAAGGAAGTGAGGCAGCTCATGTGGTGACTGTACTTTCTCCCCAGAGATGAGGTCTACAGCTGGACCCTCGTGGACAAAACCAGAATTGGAACAAACAAACAAATGAGCTGGAAGCATGAGGTCAGTAGCCGGGAAGCAACCCATAAACGTAATCTGTAAAATCTTCAGATCTACTCTGAAACGGACTGGTGACCAGTGGAGAGGCCAGAACAGCTGATATGATCTTTTCTCTTTAATGCAAAAGAAGCATTATTGCTTAATTGACTTTCACCTCTCCTTGTCCGCTGAGCTGATGTATGCAAAGCAGGAGGCAACTGTCCGCTGAGCCGGGCGCGCACGCCAGCCGTTTATTTCTGTGCCGTCTTTAAGAGCAGAGATGATCCTCTAATCCAATTCTACACGGCAATCAAAGATCCATGAATCAGGCCCATTATGAGCAGACCTATGGCCGAGCTGGGCGTTTTGCATGTCATTATTGGGGGCTGTGCCATAACAAAGCTGCTTTTAATGAGATTCCACAAAGCTCCAAATCAGGCCGTCCCACCATGCATCCTGGCTAATTCACTTAAAAATAACTCATTCCCAAAGACAATCGCTAACTGAGGAGCAAGGAGAGGGTTTGTCCTCCCGACAACCACGCTCCATTTTCAACCTTCACAGGCAAGAGGAGGCCCTTACCCCAATGAAGAAATATCATTATCCATGGGAGGGATATTAGAGGGAGGGGGGCATCAGCAGCCAAACGTAGAGAGAGTGATTAACTCAAATGTCCTCAGTGTCCTCAGACTCACAGATGCAGATTTGGCAGGCAGCAGGGGAGGCTGTGGAGTATAAGTCATCTCATGTAAAGCTAATAAAATCAGATAACGCAAGGCTAATGCTAGCAGCGCTCACTGCTTTATGAATAGGAAAATAAATAGGATATTCAATTATTACTTTATACAGAGAGAGAATTCAATTTCTATCCGTCTCTTCTGCGAGGGTCATTCAGACTCCTGCAAGACTTTTCTGAGGGAAACAGAGAGACGAGAGAATATAAAGCTCCATCAGTCGGGGGGGGTGGCAGGGGGGGCTTTAAACGGGCACTCCGTCACCCAAAGTACATCTCTGGAGGTGTTCACACATAGATCTAGATGGCTTAAATTACCTCGCAGCGTTTCACTGTCAGATCTCGTCGATACGTCTCCTCCAGGTGAGGTGAAAGATGAACATGTGGGAGCTCACGTCTTTCTCAGGCCATCCGTTATGATTGTGAAGTTATAAATTGGATCTTGGTTTGTACGATCGAGTGCAGAGAGATCCATCACGCTGTCGCACATTCAGTTTGTTTGGTTTTATATCATTTTATCTAAATACAGAACCAAGAGCACCAATCACATCAAACTACAAACTGGTTACTACAACTACAAACAAACCAACAAACACACAAACCAACAAACAAACAAACAAACACACCAACAAACAAACAAACCAACAAACAAACAAACAAACACACAAACCAACAAACAAACACACCAACAAACACACAAACCATCAAACACACAAACAAACACACCAACAAACAAACCAACAAACAAACAAACAAACCAACAAACAAACACACAAACCAACAAACAAACAAACAAACACACCAACAAACAAACCAACAAACAAACAAACAAACAAACAAACACACAAACCAACAAACAAACAAACAAACACACCAACAAACAAACACACCAACAAACACACAAACCAACCAACAAACACACAAACAAACCAACAAACACACAAACAAACATGGTGGCTGCATGAGCCACTTGTCATAGTAGCACGTTGTAGTAAGCTATATCAATATTGAAATATATCAATAAATTAGGTCTCTACTGGATTACTGTTTTGCAAAAATGGCATCAATTAATGTAAAACATGAAAAAGTGCTGTATTACTGTCTGAGTATAATTCTGTGACGTGTTCCTTCCTTCCTCCGACGTTTCTCGTGTTTCACTCTAAGTTAAAGCAACTAGGCGAGGTAAAGGGTAAAGGGCACATGACGCCATTGACAGGCGACCAAATGAAACACACATTTACCTTGACTACATTTTTCTCCAGCTTTGAACATTGTTGGAAACATTTGGGATAATCTGAGTACTCTGTGGTATTTCGAGAGTATCGATCTTCCGTATCGTGACGGATTTCCGAGTGAAACCGGACCGGCAGGCAGGACGTAACGCTCGGAGCACTTTGATTTTAACATTAAAAACTGGGCGTGTCCTAACAAACATGGAGACTTACAGTGATTCGGAGTCGGATGACAGCCTCCATTCACCCCAACCCCCCGTTACCGGAGCAGGTAGAAGAACCCCTCGAACTGCAGCAGGTGGAGGAAGACGAGGGAGACGATGAAGATTTCTTAAGTTAGAGTTGAAGATTGATTGATGGGTGGATGCCATGATATTATTGGTCGGTTCAAGCTTACAGGAAGAAAACATTATTGGATTTTGATATAAGGATACAAAGAAATTGATTTCTTGTATTTTGTTTTTGGCAGATATTGTTAAATGCACAGTATGATCGGGGATGTGATCTAAAAGGGTTAAAAAGGCATTTTTCATTTCATCTCAACTTTAATGCTTTTACTTAAGTACATGATCTAAATACTGTGAGATCAGTTTGGTCTGTTAATTAAAGAGCAAAGAAATCTCAAACACGACGAAAACTGCACAAACTTGTGTTGCTGTTGAACCTCTCGAACTCAAAACATGCTCTTATTAATGGCTTAAACATTACCTATAAAGCATCGGTAAATGATTTATTATCCATTAATAAAGTCATTAGTTAGGACTTTATGAATCCTGACTGATTACACAGTGAAGTTCCATATTTTCTTGATGTTGTTAAATTACATTGGTCTTTTGTTACCGCAGATAAACACAATGAACCCGACAGATCAGCTCTAGATGGGAGTTTCATAAAGCAACAGATGTGGCCGTTTCCTCCCTGCGCTGCCTTCAGATCACGGCGGGATCACGAGGAGACAAATATCAGCTTCTATTTCTTTAAAGCCGGCGGACATCAAGGCGTCAGCGTGGGACGGCGGAGCGGCTCAGACACGCCCCTGTGAAATCCACAGACAAAGTGCTACACTCTGTGGAAGAAAGGCACAAGGCTGAGCGCCGTGTCGGTCAGAGATCACACCACCTGTCAGAGCCGCTTTGACAGGACCTGTGGGCGGCGCCTGCTTAACTAAAGCGCTGACTTTCTCTAACTAAACTCTCCCATCTGTTGAGTGCCTATTGTCTGTTAAGTAATGCAGCTGCAGAGCACCAGCCCCTCTTTCATTACAGAAAAACACTTCTTCACCCACACCTCCTCCTCCTCCTCCTGCTGTCATTCAAATACTGTTACTAACCACTGATTTATTCATTGGCTTTACACAGTCCACTATCTCCACCCCCCTCACACACAGACATAAACACACCCATCTACACCCTCCACCCCGACCTCTTCCCCCAAACACCAGGCCAACGCTTTATTTCTGTCCAGTCAGATATCCCAGCATCCAGCTGTCACTCCAACCTCCGGCTGCACCACTTACAGCAGCTCTGGACCTCTGAATATATCCAACTTTTAAGTACTAGACAATAAATCTGCAGATTATTTTCTTGATTAATCAAATATTCACTGCAGCCCACTTCAGACAGGATTGACATTACAGAGGGCGGTGGGAAATAAAATATTCACTGTGCTCTTTGGTCATTTAGTGCATTGCATTCCACAATCTCTAACTGTCAGAGGAAGAGTTGCATTGTGGGTAACAAGTTGTAGGAGTGCAAGGATAAATGGGCGGAGTTCTCTTTTAATCTGATTAACTGTGCAGCTCTACGCTGACCTTCAGCACCGGCCTCTGCAGATGAACCTCTGGCTACCTGCTGGCTACCCGTCTGAGGACGGATCAGGTTCACCTCCTGATGAGGTCTTTACCACAGAAGGCCGGACAGACATCTTGTCCTCTGTGTGTGATCTGCTCCCCGCCGGCGGCCTCTTTGTGGCTGATTTCATGCCGTACTCACCTCCCTGTGTTGTCTGACGCCCTGAAGCCTTCAGTCTTCACGCTGACAGCGGGAGCCTGACAGCCTGTCGTGTTCCACGCTGCGGTATACTAGACAGATACCACCACTTAACGCCGCCGCCTGAGGGAAATATGGCCTCTTTTATGACGTAGGATTTAAGTGATGAGTTAGCGTCATCGCCTGTGAAGCTGTCAGCCCGGCCGGGGTCAGACCCAGAACTATGGTGGGAATAACCCATCAGAGAGGGCGGGGGAAGAGGGGGACAAACAGCCCACCCACAGTCCTTTACTTGGCTTTAATTCCAGGCTGATTTTTGTTATGCAGCCCACCCCCCTCCCCATCCTGCAGGCCAGAACAGTTTTACAAGCCGCCCTGAAGCCTGTTAATAAAGGCTGTGAGGGCTACAGAATGGGCCTGGTGCTGCTGTTTGACTGCACATGGCACGCCGTAATAAAGTGGGCCATTCATCCTCGGCTCCCTTTCACTGACTCACTGGGTGGGGAGGGGGAGGGGGGGCGTTTCGGGTACGCTGCTTGTGTATGGAGAGCCGGGCTCATCCAGCTGCATTAGCTTTAATTGATCTTCAGATTTGTGCATCTGAAGGTGCTTTTCTGTCCCCGTTTCCTGCAGCAGCCTCCTTTGTGGCGGCTGCAGTGATGGTATGAGATTATGAGGAGGATGAGTGGCTGCTCTTCTGCTCGAGTGGAGAGGAAGAGCACTTAAAGACGCTCTGGGCCACAGGGACGGATCTGCCTCCGAGACACAAACTCACACAACACCGACCACACATCAGACTGAACATTCAGACTCACTGCATCTTCATTTCCATATAATCTCTTTAGTTACTGCCTCAGAACATGTTCAGTGTTCATATTTAACTGTGATGTTGGGCTGAGATATCAGTGACACCCTGACCCCAGACTCAGTGTGCATGTCATGGATGTATATTCATTCTTAAATCAAAGGTCGTAATAGATGCCACTGTTTGCTGCTAACTCAAGCAGGACTGAACCCAGACCAGATTTTTCGACAGAGTCATCAGTCAGACGCAATGTTTTATTTTTTATAGAGATGTTTTTTGTTTTTGTGATTAAGGTCCAAACATCAGATTTGCACAAAGAAATAAAAAGTGTGAGTCCTGATCCTACTTCAGTTATAAATCCTGACACACTGCGGAGCATCTCTCCTGATTGGTTCCTGACAGCGCTGTTGTATTATTTTGGTTTTAGAAACGCAAGTTTTAGGTTTTAATTGGGCTAATTGGTGTCAGTCAAATCTGGCAACACTGATGGCGGCAGATTTACCATCAAAAGCTGCAAGTGCTAACAGACTGAGGCTGAAGCTAACAGGTCATAATATCATGCTAACAGACTGAGGCTGAATGCTAACAGACTGAGGCTGAAGCTAACAGGTCATAATATCATGCTAACAGACTGAGGCTGAAGCTAACAGGTCCCAGGTCATAATATCATGCTAACAGACTGAGGCTAAAGCTAACAGGTCCCAGGTCATAATATCATGCTAACAGACTGAGGCTAAAGCTAACAGGTCATAATATCATGCTAACAGACTGAGGCTAAAGCTAACAGGTCATAATATCATGCTAACAGACTGAGGCTAAAGCTAACAGGTCATATTATCATGCCAACAGACTGAGGCCAAAGCTAACAGGTCATATTATCATGCTAACAGACTGAGGCCAAAGCTAACAGGTCATATTATCATGCTAACAGACTGAGGTCAAAGCTAACAGGTCCCAGGTCATGATACCATGCTAACAGACTGAGGCTAAAGCTAACAGGTCCCAGGTCATAATATCATGCTAACAGACTGAGGCTGAAGCTAACAGGTCCCAGGTCATAATATCATGCTAACAGACTGAGGCTAAAGCTAACAGGTCATAATATCATGCTAACAGACTGAGGCTAAAGCTAACAGGTCATATTATCATGCTAACAGACTGAGGCCAAAGCTAACAGGTCCCAGGTCATGATACCATGCTAACAGACTGAGGCTAAAGCTAACAGGTCATAATAGGCAGAGGCAGCTGCAACGCCGTCCAGCAGCAGGAAGAGAGGCTAGTACACCACACACACACCACTGTCCCCCGTCAACAGTTATCCCCACTGTTTGTCATCAGGCCTCTTTGCCACTCGTCGTTACGAGCGCCATGGCATCGAACATAATGAGCTGAAGCTCCGTGTTGTTTTGTTCTGTACACCGCTGCAGGCAAAGGAGGTGCTGGACATTTATCACAAGTTTCAGGATTTTCTGCAGGATTTTCCACCATTCAATCAGGCTTTCACCACGTGCACACACATCTGCTCTTGGAGCTTAGCCAATACGAATCTCTGAAATAACCTGTGATTGGCTAAAGTCTCCCGTCACGGGCTAGATTTTCTGAAGCCTGAAAACAGAGACAAGAGGGGGGGCTGAAGTAGAGGTCTGCTCTCAGACCACTTGAATTACAACATGCTGCACGGTTAATATGGCATTTTTGCCCAATGACGCCAAAAGAAAACTGCCTACCAAACCTTTAATTAACCTTCATCAGGTAAATGGGCGAGCGTCACTGCCACATAATGTATAGTGTATATACATAGAAGCTGCCTTAATTATCCAATCAGAGAACCACAGAAGTCAAATCATCATAAATCTTACAATGCTATCTCACATTAAACATTACAACAACATCTATATAACTTTGAAAGTATTAAATAATTAAAAATGTTGTGGAAGCTTAGCTTATGATATGCTAACTCTTAACCTCGGAGGTAACACTAGGTTACTACTGTAGGCAGTAAGCTAGTTAGCTGGACATGCTAATGTTAGCAGCTAACACAAGAGCGAGCACACAAACACACAGTTGAATGAATTCCTTTCACTTCAGCTCGTGTGTTTTTGGTTTTAACACTGACAGAAACACTGACACACCTGCTGTCACTAGTGACTGTTGCTGAGATGTGATTGGACAATCACTGTTTGGGGGGGGGCTTAGTGAATGCTCTATTTTGATTAGTAATGATTTCAACAGCAGTTAAAGGCACGTGTCTGACAGCACATTATGTGTGGTGTTTCTCTGTGCAGAGGTTTAACCAGTATACATGTTTATATTTCTCTTTTTCTTCTTTTGGAGGATTTCACTCTTTAAGTGACGGATGTTGAGTCTGTGTTAAATAAATAAGTATTAAATGATTACCTGTTAATGATAACTAATCGCCTCCCAGCGTGGAGCCGTCAGCTGACAGATGTACAGATAAAGTAATTGCTGCAGCGAAAGCAGCAACTTTTAAATTGTGGATCATCGTTGCAGTCAATCTATCGGGACGCTGTTCATTTCCTTAATTAGAAGTTTTAGTCATTGAGGTAAATGTCTTTTTAATTCATTAGTAATATCTTTGTAATTAGTAACTATTAGGCTCATCAGCTGAGGACAACACTGAGGTGGCTTATCAAAAGCAAATTAAACATCATCAACAGACTAATGTGGCTTTGATGGTGCTGCGTGCGGAGTCTTAACTAATGACACAGCTCTGCTCTCGGGCTGAGTGGCCCCATTAAATCAGCCGCTCCAACTTAATGTTAGGAGGTGTTAACAGATTGATTCTCTTAATCTGTTCAACTACATCAACAGTCAGCATGGGGCAGGTCAGCAGCCACTGTGTGCGTGTGTGTGTGTTCACCAATTTCACAGTCCGTAGTCACGCACAGTTAAACTCTGCAGCAGCACAGTTTGGGGATGGAGGTGGGGGAGGAGGTGGGGGGTACTGGTGGCTGCTGCCTCTGCTGTCGGGCAGAATGGTAATCTTCAAGTTCATTCAGCGTGATTAAACCAGAGCGGGGACTTTTCTTCCCGGCTAATTATGTGGAAATGACAAAGACAATAAAGCATCTGGTAGTCATTCTTCCTCTTTCACGTTTTCCTCAATATTGTGACAGGCTGATGCATTGTGGGTGAACCCCGGCTCCCCCCGCCGAGCCGGCTGAGAGCCGAGGTCAGCGGAGAGCAAATAGATGAATTTATAACTTTGCCTTTTCATGGCGGAGGATCATTGTCCCTCGTCTGCCCCCCTCCCTCACTGTTCCACCCCAGAGACCACCACTTATTCTGAGGACACCCAAACTGAGGCCGACACCCCCCATCTGGAAGACACAAAGAGGCAAAGCAGGGGTGAAAGACTGTGAGCCCCCCCCCCCGGCCACCCTGGTAAAGGCGGCGTGTTTTTTAATTCTCGCCTGCTTCCAACACATTTAGCTCACAGCGAGCAGGAAGTCACAGACTCCACTTAACAGCCTTAAACATATTCTACACTAACAAACACTTTGTCCTTCTCGAGTACATTCATTGGTAAAAAACGTAATAAAACAGCAAAACACAGTTAAAGCATCAACTATCACAAACTTTGATTTGAATTGTTAAAATACACGTGCAGCTTTGCCTCCCTGCACAACACTGTCCGGCTCTTTCATTCATAAATAAGTCATAAAGTACATATTTTTATACTATTTTTATAATAATTTTTCACATCTTATTGTCCATTTTCTATTTATGCTTCCTGACTTGCAGTACTTGTTTTACGTAATCCCCTGTATGTTAAACAATAAACCTGATTCTGAAACTCACATTCATCTTGCTGCTGGAAGAAAGTCTTATTTTTTAACTTGATAAAAAAAATAACTGAGCTTCAGTTCTGCGACACATCAGCAAGCTCAACCTGCTGATGAAGACCATGTGAGATGGTCAAATGGAAACTGTAGTTTGAGAATGATATCTTCCACTAACCCTAACCCTTTTGAGAAGACAGTAAGATGTGGTTGAAAGCTCTGGAAAAAGCTACTACGTGGCCTTGAGTTAGGATTGTTTTTTGCCAAAAGTCTACCAACAGTTGAAACTGTGATTTTGGAGTTTTCAGTGAGTTTCAACTTCATGACTTTATGAATCTGATCTGAGTTCATCACTGCAGCTGAACGAGTTTCACACAGATATCAGATAAATTCTCGCTTTTTTTTGTCAAAAACAACAAGATGTGAATCTGACAGGCCACCCTGGCGTTCTCCAACCGTCACTTAGTGCACCGGGGGTCAGTCACTGCCATTCACACTTTTCACCTCTCAGGTTACATACAGGTCCCCTGCCTGATTGGTGCAGGTCGCTGTAGGCAGCCTGAAAGACAGATCTGCAGACACTACTCAGGGTAAAAAAAACAACCTATTGAACTGTATTTGTGTTTAGAGATGAGACAGTCATCAAGCATCAGGTCTCTATGAAGGAAACTCAACCAAGGTTTACAGCATAAGTAGTTTTTTATACGATATATATAGTCAAATATTTTTTTTCTTTATTTTGCCCCCCCCCGTTTTGTGAGTGTCTCCTTTGTTTTAATGGAGAAACAGTGAAAGCAGTTGATGAAAGGTGTTTGTGTGTCTCAGGTTTCCTCTCACACCTCACATCCAGCCGTCTCCTCCACCTGCCGTCCAACAGCTCTTCCTCCACTGTGCTGCTGCGACCCACCTTAATTAAATGTGCACTTCATTAATGTAAATTGGGGGGCTTTAATGCCCTTGTTGAAATTCTGAAGAAAGTGCAGTGGCCTCGCGAAATGCTCCAGCATCATTGCAAATTAGATTAGGGACCAAGAAAGGCAGTAAAATTAGAATGATAATGGTTGATATGGCTCCCTGACAGGCATGACTATTCAAGGATCAATGGGATGTTGAATGCTTTGGCGGAGCCCACTTCTCAAAGGCCGGGGGACCAACGTCAGCCTACAGATGTGCCTTTTGGAAGCACTTGAAATTAGTTTAATTTGGTAAATGGTAGGGATTTAGAAGCTTTTAGCCCGACTGTAACAAGACAAGAATACATTGAAATGTTTTGCCGTTCTTTTATTAGCATAAAACGGGGCCGGGCCAATTTGCATTCCCAACAAGTCCATTTTTTTCCTCCATCAGATGCTTTTTTCCCCTCTCTGAGATTGGATTTGCATTCGCTCCTCCGCCGCTGCTCAGAAGGAACACTGTTTTTAACCTGCCGTAATCCTTTTAAAGGGGAGGGGACGGCTTGATTTTATTTCAGCTAATCCAATCAAAGACACCAATTACAAGGTAATTTTGATTAAAGTCCAATAACTCTAACGAGGATAAGAACGTTGTCATTCCTGGTGAGAGCTGCGCTCTGTGCGTCAGGTTTGGGCTGAATTATCGTCTCCGACAAGTTCAGAAGCTCAAATATGTAAATGTCACCGTCACGTCCTTAAAATAACAGCGTGATGATGAAGCCTCCAGCGGTCTGACATCATTGACCTAATGGCATTGTGGGTAAACAGAGGGACCTGGTCCACTTCTGAAAAGAGGAGGGGCGGGGGGGTAATGGAGAGAAAAGGTTGAGGAAGTTTGATTCTCTGGAAACGGCAGAGGTGATCGTTCCACGTTTCCTTGACTAAATATTAAAAATATACTTTATTAATCCCAAAGAAGTTACAGCAGCAGACATGCATAAAATAAAAAAATAGATCTGCAGCTAAATGTTTTCATTATCGCTTAATCTGACGTTTATCAATTAATCGATTATTGTTTTAGTCAATAAAACAGCAGAGCCCAAAGTGACGTCTTCAAACTGTCCAAGAGTCCAAAATCAGAACCGAATTAATTCACGATCCTGAGACGAGGAAACGCCGCGTTCAGGGTTCAAGATCGTAGAGTTGTTTTTTTCCCTCCCTGCTGCAAAGGGGTGTCACTGAAAATGAAACATTATATTTGTCTAAATAATGTAAATAACATAAGTGATATGTCTGATATAGAAAAGAACTAATGAACCCATTTCACCCGTCCAGACAGTCCAGGATCAAACACTGCAGGTTACTGATCTGCAGTGCTGATATTCACTCCATGTTCTTTTTTTAAACCAGCTGGGGGGGGCAGGTCATGGCAAAGTGGCAACTGGCTGCCCCATAATTAATCAGCTTCCACTGTAATTAAGGTGTCCATCACAAAGGCAGCAGCAGTGTGCGGGCCCCGGAGCCACGGGGGCCTCAGGAAATCAACCTGCAGGAATAATGAGTTCACCTTTAACTGGCTTACAACAGATAAACAACACGTTACAGGCTGAATGCACAATTCACCTGACGGATCCTCAGACGTTCAGAGATTCAGGGGGTCTGAAGCAACGGACTCAAATCATCTAAAAGAATAAAACAGTAACTCCACTTAAAGTGCCCTGAGATAACTTATGATATGGTGCTATATAAATAAAACTGAACTGAATTGAAACTCCTCTGCTTTAATGAGCTTTCTTGTCCTCAAACGTTCATTTCTATGCAGCTAATCTGGACGTCAGCTTTGATTCTGCTGTTAAATTTGACAAACAAATAAACTGTTGGATTTAAAAGCTTGTTAGCAGCAGCAGCCTCAGACCGACTGATCTCTGCAGAAACTCCAGTCGCTCCCTTTTCTTCTCCTCTCTCTGCGTTTATGAAGCAGATTCATAAAGCGCTCATTTTTCACTCAGACTGAAGCGTCTTCAGCTCGTGTGGACGCGTCTCATCACGTCTTCACATCGACTTTTTATGCTATCAGTTCAGTTTTATTTACATAACAGAAGTTATCTCTCACACAGAGCTCTAAATTTCACTCCTGTTCGTTCAGTCAGTCTCCATGTTTCCATGTTCGCTCTATTGACAAAATAAACGTTTCTCTCTTTTGGATCCTGATTTTACTGGAGTTTTGTAGTTTGACTTGAACTGTTTCATGTTTTATTTGGTTTATCTTGGAGTTGGTTTGGTTTGCGTTGTTTTATCATGATCTTCAGTGATCTTCAGTGATATAAATGGGACAGTCGAATCAACGCGTCTGTAAAAGTGTTTCAACACAAACTGAACATTTGAATGTTCCTGAAGGAGGATTCACTGCAGGACTGCTGCTGTTCCTAGTAAACTGGACACTGAGTGTGTGTGTGCACACGGCACGTCTTTGCATTTTTTGTAATAACTAGAAAATAATGTGTATATCTTCTTTTTTTTTGGTAAGAGCTTTCTACCCATATTTTCAGTTTTATTAATGAGCTTTATACATTTACAAGAATAATTCCTCTCAGTATATTCTCATTTTCTATATGATGAGTGTTCAATTTTATATTCACAAACACAAAAAGTCTCTAATTTCCCACCCAGTTTTTTGTTTTTCTGTCTCTTGCACTCTGAGACACATGAAGAACCACAGGAGTGCCTTATTACTCTTTATTTAGTGTATTTATGTCCTCATGTTGGCCTGAGTCTTTCTTCTGTTGTTCAACACATAATTAGATGTTTTACTCTCTGTTGTTCCTTTATGTTCTTTTGATGTTTCCTGGTTTTGTGTAACACGTCTCTCTTGTTCTTTGTACTGTGTGTCCACATTTTGTCAATAAAGTTTCAATAAAATGTGCTTGAAGCCCCCCCCCCGCCACCAGAGTGCTGTTGAGCCAAACAGGTTGTTGCTCTGTGACCTTTGACCTTCTGTGTGGCAGCAAACAAACGAATTTGTCCTTCTGAGGATCGATAGCAGTTTAGTAAATTAAAACTCTCCACAGTCTGTTTTTAGGACGAGCCCTCCGCTCTCTTCCTCCTTCTTTAGCTCTTCTTCGCTCCGTAACCTTGAGCGATCTCCTCATCGCTAAAAGCTCGGCGAGTCCAGCGAGCGCTCTCTAAATGCAGGCTTCCCTCGGTGAGGACACCCCCCCCCCCCGTCGTGGATCAATGGTAAAAAGTGGAATTAGTCATTCTAAATCATGCAGCTGTGGTCGAAGAGAGCTCCTCCAAAAATCATTAAACAATCATGTATTCCCATTGATTTATTCTAAATACCTGAGCAGAGAGCAGATTAAAGCCGGGGAAGAGCCGGCTAATGCAGATGAAGCAGCTGAAGGATGGGGGGTCCTCGGGGAACGCTTTGGTCCTAATCAGAAGGAAACAATACTGCTGCAATTACCAGCCTAAGCAGGTCTATTAAGGCTCCTTCACTTGACATATTTATGTATTTCAGATACTGCAGGCCACATTAAATGGACTTTATTCAGGCACTTTTACATTTCTGCAGTAAACAGCGGATCCACCGGGGACCAGGTGAACCACCATCTGCTCCTGTTGTGTCTGACATCAAACCATCAGAGCTTCGTTTCCAACACGAATCTTTCTTCAGACCACTGCTTCCAGAGCTTTTGGGTTTATGGCTGCAACTAACAATTCCTGCCATTATCGATCAATCTGATTATTGATTATTTTCTCGAATAATCAACAAATCGTTGTAAATCGTCAGAAAATGTTGTTTTGCCCAAAACCCAAAGACAGTTGTACTTTATCATCACAGAGGACTGAGGGAAGCAGCAAACCAAATCACTTCAATCAATTATCAAAATAGCTGCCGATTTATTTACCGTCAATTGATCAGCTGATCGTTCAGCTCTATTTACGAGCCCTTAAAGAGAAGCTTCATCTGCTCTTGACCCTTTGGCCTCGTCACTGCAGCAATGAGTCTTTTTTTTATTTCCAGCAGTTCGACCACAGAGTGATGTCCTCTCTTTCTAATAGTCTGGTGCCACAGTCGAATAATAAACTCTATAAACTCATGATGAATGCTTCATTCTGTGTAGACACTCTTCAAGCTTCAGGAAAGATGGTGGTCTTTGTTTAATATTGTTTACTTTATTAACATTCAGTCTACATCACCGTCTTTCCTGAACCTACAGTTGGTTCCCTCTGCTCCGAATCAGCTGATGAGTTTGTAAACTTGGTTCTTTTCACACGCAGAAAAATCCGAGCGAACTTAAATGCATCACTACAAACCAGGTGAGAACGTTCACTCTGCTGATTGGTCAGATGAGTCTGGGGCGAGAGCAAGAAAGTAAATACAGGAAGAAGCTCCTGTGTTCTGGACTAGTGCCTATTTCTGAGAGAGAAACGTTGCTGGTTCGTTCTCCGGCTAGATGCTGCTACTGGAAACATCCCAGAATGCAAAGCACACCTGGCTACAGGAGCCGCTTAGCTCAAACCTGCGGAGAACACCTGGTAGTTGGGTCGGATCGAGGTCGGATCACATTCCCATCACAAACGAACCGCTCCAGAGTTCGTTTGGAACTGGACTGAGACCACCTCCTCTAAAGGGTCTCGGTGCGGTTGTTTCGGTCCGCACCTGAGTCCAATTACTGTGTTCACACCAGTGCCCACTGACCACCCAACTAACCAGACTAACCGGGAAAACGCACCAGGGTTCGTTTTAACCGAACCAAACAGGTGAGGTGTTAAAGTCCTTAAGATTTCACTTCTGGTTGATTTGGCGACGCCTGTGGTTCCTGGTGGAAAAATGACTCGTCGGTCGATCCCAACGAGCTGTTCCAGCTGATCCCCTCTTCCTGATTACATCATTATGTGACACATGCACACGCATACAAATGACCAACTCTTGTCTTCCAATGCGTGCATCACTCCCTGTCAGTCCCTTGTTAATATGCACACCATTTGAATCCAGTGTGAGAATGGCGGACTCCACCACTGACGATGGAAACCTCTATAGAAAGGAAACTAACGGACACAAGCAGCACAAATAACAGCCAGACATGGGATCAAAAACTGGGTCTGAGATGATGAAAATCTTAAGGATTATATAAGTGTTTTTGTTGCCTAAACCGAAGCACATGCAGAACTCAGGATGTGAACCGAAGGCTCTGGTGTTAAAGTCTTGAACTTTTTACGACCACCATCCACCCCGACCACCTCCCTGCCAGTTAAAGGAAAACTTCCTTCAGCGGAGAAACGTCGGCACCGAGCAGGATCCAGCCAGAGGTAACACCCCCTCAAACATCTTTGGAGAAAACAAATTCGTAGTAAATAAACGTCATTTCCAAGAGAAGCGCTGCGACTGCTGACCTTCTGGACCAAACTCCATTTATTAATTTATTAATTAACTAACATTTACAACTGCAGACTGGATGGATTATTGAAATTGAAGTATTACCTTCAGGTTGGGAAACACTGCATCAGACAAACAGAGGCTGAGAATAATTTCATGACTTGCAGAGATTACTCCCAAAACCACTGAAGGTATTCATGACACCAGCTATATAGATGTAATTTTATTAATTCGTTTATAGCAGCCAATTGTCTAATAAAATACAGATTAATAGAAAATATCAGTTTCCATTCAGAGGCATGAATATGACGGGAAGCCAGAGATCTAAAACTATAAATTACAAAGATGTAAATAAGTCTCACAAGTTGTTTCTTATGAGACTTTAAAGCCTTGTAACTTATTCCCTCTGAGAAAATATTAATCAGGGCAGATTAAGCGCTCGGCACATTTGCTTAATGTCTCTGAGGAGATGGGAGGAGAGCATATTTTAAATTACACATCTATAACAAAGCTTTTACATCTCAGCTGCCGTCAGAAGGCCTCAAAGCTTTAGTCAAATCCTCCGGCAGAAGTAATGAGTGAGGCGACGCAGCGCTGACAGAGATGCAGAACACTTTGAGGATTTGGAGAGATTAAACTGACTCGGATTTAAGTTTCCACAGTGAAGTGCTGCAGTCACACTCACAGCAGAGGCCGGCGTTCTCAGAAACACTGTTTTCACAGGTCGAGCACAGCTTTTCGCTCGGCTGTGCGGTCATTGAAAAGCATATTGAGCTGTAAGTGTGACGGCTGTGGACTGCACATTAATGCAGAGCGAGGGCTCCTTTCTTCAGCTGAGCAAAGAGTCATTGTAACCGTCCTGCGAGGAGGTGATGTGCTGCTGTTTAAACAGCTGAGAGTCAACACACACTCTGCTCTCAGGAATAACTACTGTCATCTGTGCTGTTTAACAATCCCTGCACATCTTCTCAGGACTGCAACATAATCATGTCTTTTTACAAAGTCTCTATGTGGCCGTGCCTGCTCAGGCATGTGCTGTTAGGAACAATATGCTGCAACTTTACTCATTATCAATCAGTCTGCCCATCACAGGTCTGGATTCATTATTTAATGTCAGTTTGCAAGACATCGTCTTCAACAGTCCAAAGATATCCAGGCTACTGATGTGAAACAGAAAACACACTGAAGAAATGTGGTTGCAATCTCTCAATATCTTCTCTTAAAAAAAAATTAATCAATTATAAAAAAGAGTTGCTGATTATTTTTCTGTCGATGATTGTTTCAGCTCTGAAAGGACCCGACCTGGGCCTGCAGCTGCTTCCAGAACTGTTGCAGCACTGATAATATTAGTGACACTTGTGATATGACGACGTATATATCGTGTGATGATAGAAAAGCGTCTGACGTTTAATATTATGCTCTATCGTTTGTTTCCTTGTGTCGCAAATCACACTACAGGAATATTGTTCGTCATTTGGACGGCGCTTTGCGTTCTTTCGCACGGTGCGGATGCAGGCAGGAAATCTGCAGGAAGGCAACACAAACAAACATGGAGGAGAGTGAACGTGACACAGAGCAGGAGGACTCCGACCAACCGAAGACAAAACGCCGCACGGTCGTGGTTTGGGTATAAAAGGTCTGACACAGACCAGAAAACCTTACGACTGCAGACCGGATCCCACAACAGACTCAAACAGCACTAACCTCTTTTACCACCTACAAGAATCCTGTCAGACAGCACGGAGACAGTCTGCGGATCAGAGCCACTGAAGTTCAGTCGAGTGCTCAAAACAAACCTCAGACTCAGACGAGGCTTCAGCCTGCGGCACGAAGGGTCGAAATAAAAGGAGAAAAATAATCAAATATGAGCAAGTAGCTTTTATTTGTCGAGTATATAATTCTAAATGTAATAAGAAATAAATAGTTCATATAAAGAAAAGGAGGGGAACATCTCTATTATTAAGGACAGGATACAGAATATTAGAGACCCCCATGGGACAACATGCTGGAGGAAACATGGCAACCGAACTATCACACCACCTACACTAGTCCAATGACAGGCAGACCAGAATGTAGTCCATGACCCTGGTTCCAGACCTCTGATCTAAATAGGTCTGCTGTTGTGCTCATTGGCTGTTTCCCCTAGTCAGAAAAACAACTGAGCCAATCAGAGCTCTGTAGGCGGGATTTAGAGTTACCTCTCTACACTCATGAAAACCCCCTTCCAGGTTGGGTGAGACGGGCGTCGACTTAGAGAAATAAAAACTCTTAAATCAACACGTTTCTTTGATCGATGTGACAAACGTTAAGTTACCTGCTGCTAACGACCTCGAGCTCTGCACTGAACCCTGATCCCAACATGATGACAGCTAACAGCTAACACCATGTCGGACTATCAGGTCATAATTCAGGTGTGTTTTTAGCAGAACTGCAAATGGAAACATGATGACCTAAAGATGAAATAAAGGTGGCAGTAACTCACTCTGCCCTGAACAGTGTCTTCCTGTAAGGCTGCATTCAGCTACAGCCAACCTCCACAAGTAAGAGGAAGCATGTACTGTATACAGCCTGCGAGGTAAAGTCCTGGGCAAAAACAAAAGTCAGAAAAGTCAACATGTTGATCATGTCCACTCTTCTCTGGATTATAACAGCTGGACAGTCAGAGGACTCTGTTAACGGAGATGTTAGTGAGGAGTTATCTCCGACTGAGACTTCAAACGTTTAACAGGAAGTCTGCGTTAAAAACAGAAACAGGTGTGGGGTTTGAAAGACGTCGACATTTAGGAGCCACACAGGGTCTAATGAAAGACACTATCCAGTTGCATCATGGGAAATGTAGGATCCAGTCAGGATATCTCCACCTGTGCTGCACACATTTGGATCGTTGCATCATCAGGGTTCGTACAAATTCAAGCACTTTTCAAGCAATATAAAGTTTACAGAATTCCTCGACACCCACAGCGATCAGCGTATACTGTCACTTTGGTTATTTTACCAACTGTTCGTGTTAACTTTGATCGATGTATTGATCAGGATTATTTAAAGCTTCCTAACTTCCAGAGTAAGGATCAACAGAGGAACTTATCCAGCTTTCCTTTTAGATTATGTTGAAAATCAAGCATTTTTCAAGGAGTATATTCGAATTTAAGCATTTTCCTAACCTTGAAAACTTAACGGTTAAAATTAAGCATTTTCCAAACTTTCAAGACTTTGTACAAACCCTGGAACATGTATGATTCACCTGTGTAGTGTCTGGTGGTACTATAAATCAAAACTAGGTATCTACAGCAGGACTGGCCAGCAGAAACCCCCCTGAGATAATGACAGTGCTGAGCTCCACATATTATCTAATCTGGGTCATTATGTTTTCATCAGACAAGCGGCAAGAAAACAAAAAGTCAATTCAACTTTGATGAAACCTCCGTGTGTGTGTGTGTGTGTGTGTGTGTGTGTGTGTGTGTGTGTGTGAGTGT
>VMKM01003630.1:0-32169 GCA_008360985.2 Macquaria ambigua | reverse complement strand
ACTGAATTGAATTGAATTGAATTAATAAGCATCACATTAAATTGTCATCTATACATTAAGGAAGCCTTGAAATTATGAATGTATTACAGTCCTTTTATCAGTCCTTTTATGTGTTTTAGTTATTAAACTGTATAGCTACTGTTTCTATGGACACTGAGACAACAGCTTTTGAGCACAGGTAGGAAAGGAGAACCATCTGACTGTTTAACAGGAACAATGTACCATTTAACATTAAATATTTACACGTATTTACCTCGAGCTGTTGTGGTTCCTCACACTTTATTAGTGATCTATACCATCTGGCCCTAATTACAATGTTTCCTGTAATAATCTTTGAGACTAGACACAGGTACAAACACATAGTTGACAAGAAAAGTTTTTTATTTAAGCATACTTTGAAGATAATCTAACTCTTAACGGCTAAGTGCTAAACTAGAAAGTAATTTACATGTTAATTAGCATAGTAGGCTACATACCTTGAAAATCAAAAATGAATTGCTTGTCTAACTTTGACCTTTTCACATCACCTTAAAATTTGTCAACAAGACGGACAACATCTGCAATTCTGAATTTTGGCAGAGAAAGGAGAGAGAGTCTGTAGTAGCAGTGACTATAGATCATAGCATAGCATAGCGTTCCGACCAGAAGTTGCGTTTCATTGACTTCTGGTTCTGTCCAGTTACATCCCGTTGGTTTTTGTTCTGTTTCCTGTTTTATTTTGAAAGTCAAATTGTCTTGTCTCTTTAGTCCCTGCCCTCATGTGTCTTTGATTATCCTCACCTGCTCCCCAGCGCTCACCTGCCCCTGATTCCCTCATTAGCCATTTCCTATACCGGTCCCCTTCCTTTGTTCTCTGTCGGTTCATTCAGTTTTCCTGGTTTTCTTGTTGCCACATGTCTACTTTTCATGTTCTTGTTTTTGGATGATTTCCCTGTGCTGGACCTGCCAGTTACCCACCTGTACCGGTGTGTAAGCCTTTTTTGTTGTTAATAAACCTTTCATCTGCTGGGTCCTTTCTACACAACTCACCCGTAACAGAATGAACCGACCAGTCTCAGACCCAGCAGACAGTTACCTGTCCAAGCCAGGACCTGCTAGCCTCCAGTTTGCTTCTCCTGTGCCAGCAACCCCGATGTCCTCCTTCTTTAAGCTCCTTGGGTATTCTATAGACTGGTCTGGGAGCCACCCTGACAGCCGGCTGTCAATGTACGAGGGTACTAACCTGGCCATTTTCACAGGATCTCGCGGAGGCCACAGGAAGGGGTCGTCGTGGCTCCTGATGCCATTGGCAGTCTCAGCTACCCAGCGCCCCCGAGTCTCAGCTGCCCAGCGCCACAGAGTCCTGTGCAACAGAGCTGCCATCAGCCCTGGCAGTTCATGAGTTGGCGGACCGGCCGACACCTGTTCCTGGTTCCCAGTTGGCGGCCCGGCCAACTCCTGTTCCTCGTTCCCAGTCGGCGGTCCAGCCGACACCTATTCCTTGTTCCCGGTTGGTGGTCCGGCTGACACCTGTTCCTGGTTTCCAGTTGTCGGCCCTGCCAACTCCTGTTCCTCATTCCCGGTTGGCGGTTCGTCTGACATCGGTTCCAGATTCCGAGTCAGCGGAATCTGTGTCTTTTTTTATGCAGTCAAACAGAATAGGTTTGAGAGCAAAACTTTCCACACTGCAATCAAAAAATGGTTTATTGCAAATAAAATAAATGTGTGATGAAAATGTGTATTAATGCGAATCAAAAAGTTTTGGTTGCGATTCCAAACGTTTTGCTTGCAAATCCAAAAGTTTTGCTTGCTGTTCAGCTGAATTCTGTGGGCGGGACCTACGCTGAAAGATGCAAGACACGTTTCTATTGGTCAGTCTTGATCAGAGTGACAGTTTGGCAACATCCACAGTCAGTTAACTAGAGAGGGTGTTTTGAACCTGGAGAAACTCAATACGCATGTATGTTTCTTTACACATAACTTCTGTCTTAGTGATAGCAATAATGTTATGTTTGAGGTGGTGCATGTAGATTGCTTTTGTTTAATGATCTGTGCTGTTGTAATGGGTTAAACAAATATGTATTATTTTATGGGAGGCCGATTAGAGTGAAAACATTGAAATACGTGCACACACACACTGAAAACGTACACACGCATTGAAAACGTGCACACACACATTTACAATGTGCACACACGCACTGAAAACGTACACACACGCATTGAAAACTTGCACATACACTGATAATGTGCACTAGTGCATTGAAAATCGTATCTTATTATTCTCATTGTTGACATTGACGGGATTTCTCATATTTCCAGAGGCTTCTTGGTTCTTCAGAAGCCATTGCTTCTGTCTATGAAGTTTTTCTTTTTTCTCCATTGAACTTGGTGGTCCACCGTTTCACTGCCGCCCCCCAATCTGAATCAACCGTAGACGTGATGCGCAATTTTACCAACGTCCTAAAAAATGCTACCACCACTTCCTGTCCTAACTTTCAAAATAAAATCAGGGCAAACACGATAAAACATGGATTTGTGAGCAAGTGATGTGCCTTGTAGTAACAGATTGTGTGTATATAGGCAACCATATGCAAAATTAATTATGTACTCACAGATTTAGGAATACTATTTAGTTCAATATTGCTAAACCAATGGGGATAAATATTTATTGCATATTTCAAATTTAATTGTGACGAAACTGGAAGTAGCACATCTATTGTTGATTCAGGTCAGGCAGTGTGCCTTCCTGTTCCACTGAAATAACTTCCGGGCGCACTGAAAAATATTTTAGGTGCACACAGATACCCACACGCACGCGTGCAAAGGGGATCCGTGCCAGACTGTAGTCAGTGTGTTCGCACTGAAATTATTTTACATGCACACACTCACATACCCCTACACAGACAAGTAGCCTATATCCCGCTGCCTGTGAAGGTGGTGGGGTGTGAAAATTTTCAATGCGTATGTGCACATTTTCAATGCGCGAGTGCACATTGTCATTGTGTATGTGCAAGTTTTCAATGCGTGTGTGTATGTTTTCAGTGTGTATGTGCACGTATTTCAAAGTTTTCACCCTAATCGGCCTCCCATAAAATAATATGTATTTGTTTAACCCATTACAACAGCACAGATCATTAAACAAAAGCAATCTACATGCACCAGCTCAAACATAACATCATTGCTATCACTAAGACGGAAGTTATGTGTAAAGAAACATACATGCGTATTGAGTTTCTCCGGTTTTCTTCTCCATGGAGTGCAAAACACCCTCTCTCGTTAACTGACTGTGGATGTTGCCAAGCTGTCAGTCCGATCGAGACTGGCCAATAGAAACGTATCTTGCATCTTTCAGCGTAGGTCCCGCCCAAGGAATTCAGCTGAACAGCAAGCAAAACTTTTGGATGCGCAAGCAAAACGTTTGGAATCGCAAACAAACCTTTTTGATTCGCATAAATACACGTTTTCATCACACATTTATTGTATTTGCAATAAACCATTTTTTGATTGCAGTGTTGATAATTTTGCTTTCAAACCTATTTTTTGATTGCACTGTGGAAAGTTTTGCTCTCAAACCTATTCTGTTTGACTGCATAAAAAAGACACAAATGTACCTCCATACCAGAGCAGCTCCGCATGTCTGCCCTTCCTCCAGGCCGTCTGCCTCAAGGTTCCTGCTCGGCCTCTGCCCAGCCCCCAAGGCCATTTGCCCTTAGATTAGCCTCCCCGTTGGTCTGCACTTGTGTCCTTTCTACACAACTCACCCGTAACACAATCAAACAAGAATTGTTGTCCTACCCTTTCTGTAATCTGAAATGTCATTGTGTTTTCTGAAATGTCGTTGTGTTTTGTGTAATGTTGTTGTGTTTTCTGAAATGTCGTTGTGTTTTGTGTAATGTTGTTGTGTTTTGTGTAATGCTGTTGTTTTTTGACCCTCAGGGCCACTGTATTACTGTAATGCAGCCATTCTCAACCAGTGGCCTCAGAGCGCCATCTAGTGGGCCACAGAGGTAGTGGTACTGCCAAATGGCTAGATTCAAATTAAACATTATTTTTAGGTAATTTACAAAGAGTTATTTTTATATCTAAATGTACTCAAGAATTCACATAAATAAAAAATGTCAAATCATCAGGTTGAGACAAACGTGTTTTCAGGGACGCTGGAAGTATGGGTGCTGCAGTCCCCTCAGCACCCCTACTGGTGGGGCTGTGACGGCAAGGCAAAATTAAACAAATCAATAAAACTTTAATTTATGAGAGTAGCATTTTAGCATAGGCAGTCTATAAAACATTGTTTGGTAATTGGTTGAAATCCACATTTTTATGATATTTGATTTCATTTCCGAACATTCAGTGTATTTTCTGTATATCTGATGCACACACGCAGAGCACATAGTTTGGCACATTATTTACGTTATTTCTTGTTTCTGTCACAGATCTGGTAGTGCGACATGGTTCGAATGAGAGCAAGAGGACGTCTCTGTAGTGTGGAGTTTTGGAGTGCGGTCTTCAATGAATTCTGTTATTAATGTTTTCGGTTGCTGTGTGTGTGAAAGAGAGATAGCAAGGGGTTTTGGAGTGCGGTCTTCTTGTGGTAGAAAAAATCCCAAAGATGGGCCAGATGTCTTCAGGATTTTCACCACACTATAAGTACACTTCAATACTCAAAAATAATTCAACTGAGTCAAAAGAGTTCAAATATGAATAGAGTTTACTGACAAATCAACAAGTACAGCAAACCCGAGTTAGTTCATGGAGCAACCAACAGTCAAGCATACAAGCACACGCACACCTGAGTCAGTCCATGAAGTAACTGACAATCAAATGCACACATCTTCTTTTATAGCCATTTTCACCCTCCTTCTGTGGGCTCAACGTTGTATAACTATATAAATTTTTGAAACGAAAAAGTGAAGTGGGAAATATGAGCCTGAATACATTAAATGTGGATTCATAATGACAGACAGTGATGCTGAGCCAAAAGCACAATGTGCTGAATGTGGTGAAATCCGACCAAATGAGGCGCTAAGACCATCAAAGCTCCAGAGACACTTAAACACAAAGCACCTGGGACGTTATGTTTTCTATCTCATTTATTTGGGAAGGTTGTCCTCGGAAACAATCAGAAGTGGGCTTTAAGTTACAAAAGGTTGACACTAGTGAGCTCGACTGGCTTTCTGACGTTGCTCCACTCGTTCCCTGCAGTGTTGTCTACTCGACTGCATGAATGGGCCAGCCTGCTCTTCTTTTAACAACTGTGCACTGAGCTCGGCATCGGGTTTAGTTCATTAATGTTAACAAATAGATGCAGGTAGAAACTAACAAAGATACTTCAGGGATGAAAATCATCATTCTTTGTCCATCACGCTCTCAATGAAAAGTTGCTCTTTGCATTCATCTGCAGCACGCCACTCTCAGGCATCCATATCTCTTCTGTCCTCCACTTTCGTCTCTGGCGTCTGGCCTCAGTCTGGTTATTACGTAAGACCAGCCTTCTTGAAGCTTTTCAACCAATTGAAAATGACAAATGACTTGTAAAAACTTGTGACTGTGACATGGTACAACAGCATTTTTTCTGACATCAGCAGCTCAGCTGGGCTCAAGTGATCACACTTCGACATAACTGTAAATAATCTCGATTCAAAGGTCCACTGATCTAGCTTTTCCAGATCTTTCAAACGTGTTGACTGTCATGTGTAGCCAACACAGACACCTGTTATCCTCACTGTAATCCATATTAATAATAAAACCAAATTAATACCATACATCCCACGGCCTCTGCTGAAGAAGCCAAAAGTACACAGAAGCAGGGCTATTGTACAATGTTAACGGTCCAGTAAAAAAATACCAACCTTTAAGGAATAGTTTGACATTTTGGGAAATACGCTTCTTCTTTTTCTTGCTGAGAGTTAGAGGAGAAGGCCGATACCACTCTCATGTCTATGCACATCTCATGCTAAATATTAAGCCACAGCCAGCAGCTGGTTAGCTTAGCTTAACATAAAGACTGATAACAGGGGGAAAATGCTAACCTGGCTCTGTCTAAAGGTAACAAACTCCTCCTACCAGCACCTCTAAAGCTTACTAATTCACATATTATATCTCATTTGTTTAATCTGTACAATAACTGATGTGCCAAACATTTTGTGGTTTTACGGGGAGTAATCTAATGGTGTGGAATACTATTTTAACAAAATGGAGGAAAGGGCTCACGCTGCTCTCAATGCTGATGCTGATTCATTTGTACTTCATAGCCATAGCCTTCCTGAAAGAGTTGTTTTGGGTGTTTGTGCATTGGGCACATGAGTAAAGATTGCAGCAGGCGATTGTCATGTAAGTTATGTGGATCCAGACATCCTAGCATGCTTCATATTCACCTGAAGGAAAATGGAGCAGTGAAGGATCAAGCAGCTACTGATATCAAGCAGTGGGCAGTGCTCTGCTTTGCAGTACAAACCAGTGGTCTTACTGGTGATCATGATTGCAAACTCTCCATCGTTGCAGTCAACATCAAGTCTAAAAATGGCAATAAAATTGTGAAGACATATGCCTTTCTAGACCAAGGGAGTTCAGCATTGTTCTGTACACTAAGTCTGATTATAGACTGTAGCTATATAAAGATGGACAGCACGACAGCGCCCCAAAAGTGAAGCCAAAACATCTCGATCGCCCCCTGGTGGCTGGCTGCAGTATAGGTCATAAACCCCGCCTCCTCCATGTTAGCAGATGGGACATGGGCCAAATTGAAAAGTCAAAGTACACATCAAACACATTTTTCACAAAGATGGTTTCTGTCATTTTAGGTAGTTCTTATCATGCTGATGTTTGTTCAAGTGTTCGTTTTTCTAATAAGTTTGGTTTTAATTAATTATTTGATGTTATAAAAACGAGGTGTCACGTCATGACTGACAACTGTGAGTGTGCTTGCGATTGGCTCAGGCTGCTGTATAGGGGGGAACTCGATACCATAGCTCCACCGTGGATCACTACTGCGCAGACTCTGGCTCCAAATGACGTCACCAGCACAACATGGCAGCTCCCGTATCCAGGGTATTTTATTTTATTACATTTTTGATTTCCGTACGTTCTATACATTTGATTTGTGGTTCTCTGGTTGGCAGCAACTACAACCGACTGTTTTTCCTCCAAGTTCAGGTGGAAATGTGAAATATGGTTTCTTATGTTTGTTGTGTTCCCAAACTATTTCACTTTAGTTAGGCACACCTTGCATACAGTGTGGATCTTGTCCAGGTGCCTTTTCCCTTTAACTTAGAAGCCAAAATACTTCCATATGCTAGCTTTTAAGCCAGGGGGTGCCGGTCAGATTGTATCCATCTTCGGTTGCTCACGCTCAGGCATCCTCAACAAAACTCAAGAAGTAGCCTTGCTTAGATCGTAAACATGATGCACCTGTTTTACACCCATTACGTTTCAACCAAGGCAGGGAGATACTATACAGTCATTTGGCAGACAGCTTGGTAGCTTGTGTTCTTTTAAGCTAAGGTTTTCCTCACTTGATCCCAACATTCACGTTTAATGTATTATTCAGTTTGGATTTTATTAGTATTTAAATATATATCTTACGTTTGGTTTTATTGATTTTGATGTGCATTGCATGCTTTAACTACTTTGATATTGTATTTGTGGAGTCGTTATGGATTTGCTGTGTTACATTGTTTGGACTGAGGATCAATAAGAAACAGCTGTGATTAACTAGACCACACCCCCCACAGCTCAGGATTGGCCGACACTGGACAGTGTGCTTTTTTAAGTGTTGATTTGAGACAGGTGGGGAGAGGCAGCATCGGTAGAGAAAAGAGACACAAGTGTGGCCGGAGGGGCAAGAGTTACACACCCAATACGAAGTTTGGACCGCAGAGTTGAGGTTGCCACGTCCTGCCATGGACGGGCGACTGAGCGTAAATAAGGCTTGAGACAAGGCACCGACGGACAGCCGTGAATGACTCCTCAAATAACTTATTGTTGTGTAGAAAATCACACAACTGATTGGCAATTGCTTTCTCAAGGATTTTAGAGAGAAAAGGAGGGTTAGATATAGGTCTATAGTTTGATAAAACCCCTGGATCAAGAGTGGGCTTTTTAAGAAGAGGGGTCTAAGAGACACGTTGATGGCTTAGATGAAGAAATCATTGAAGTTAGTTGATTAAGGTTGATGGGAGAGAAGCAGTCTAAATGTACATCAGGTTTTACAGTTGTTTCTAAGGTTCCTGTGTTTGAAGATAAGTCAGTACCGGCTGAGGGCAGGAGGTGCTAAATTTTGTCTCTTATAGTTAGAATTTTATCATTAAAGAAGCTCATGAAGTCATTACTACTGAGATCTATAGGAATACATGGCTCAACAGAGCTGTGACTCCCTGTCAGCCTGGCTACAGTGCTGAACAGAAACCTGGGGTTGTTCTTATTTTCCTCTATTAATGATGAGTAGTAGGCTGCTCTGGCATTACGGAGGGCCTTCCTATAAATTTTAAGACTATCTTGCCAGGCTAAACGTGATTCTTCCAGATTGGTGGATTTCCTTTCAAGTTTTCACGATGTTTGCTTTAATTTGCGGGTTTGCGGGTTATGCCATGGAGCTAACCTCCTCTGTTTTATTATCTTCTTTTTTAAAGGGGCAATAGAGTCGAATGTTATTAGCAGTGAGCCTGCAGCACTATCAACAAGATGATCAATTTGGGAGGGACTAAAGTTAGCATAGGAGACATGATATTTGAGCTAAGAACGCCAGTGGGGCCGCTGCAATGCTGTCGCAGACTAGCTGACAAGAGGAGAAGAGGGCTTCAAAGGTGATAGCACCATTACACATGATTGAACCCTCAGTCCAGGAAGGAATTCTATGATGGCTGAGCAGCTGGGAGAACCTGATCAGACTCATAAGAGTCTGTTCTGTCATCACACAGTGGCGGCAAATTGGTTCAACTGGAAAACGTCAAATCCCCCACTACCATTATCAGGAGCAGGTAGACCTGGACATTTGTATGTATTAACATGTCATGTACACATTAACTGTGAGGATACACCAAATCTACTAGATTAGCTATCAAAGTCTCTCACCATGTCTTACTGTTGTGTGAGGTATTGTGGAGGAGATGAAGTGAATCAAAGTGTGACTGCTGATATAGTAGTGGTCCAGAGTTATCTTAGTAAAATAATCTTCCCCACATCTGAGGACCAATTACATTACTGGCCACAAAAAGGAACAGTACACCCCATCTGCACCAGCTGTCACTATGTCAATGTCTGTTTTCAATGGCAGAAGATATTATCTGCAAATAAATGAACTGTCTAATCTCTCACATGATAATTTTCTCTTTTTAAAAATCAATCTGAGTTTTCAATTTCAATATCACCTCTGCATATAATAAAGCACATGTTCTATCAAAAAGCTAATTCAGTTCCCAGTTATAAGAATATGAAGACCCAAATGTTATTATTAAATAATAATAACTTATGAAATATTCATAGAGATAGACAAAATACAACCAAGATTGAAGTGTGTGAAATAATTAAAATACATTTTTAAATTTCAGCTCATTATTAGGAAATGTTGTTTAATCCCTGTTTACAATAACAGAGTTCATGCAGGTCATTTTTATTTCACAAGTTTTTTTAAAAAAACAAACTTTTTTTTTTTCCAACATTGTCGCAACAATAATATGATAGTTCTAATAATGTGTGAAAGCAATTACCTTAGTTATTTAAGATATCAGCAGTTTATCTCACAGGCCAAATACCGGCCCAACTATTCTACATGCCTCTACTGTCTTCCACAATACACTTAACTATACTGTATACTATCAGAGACAAATTCAGGGAGAATTTTCAGACAAAATAATGAATGACTAAAACAGTTTAGTTCCCAGAGAAACAGTGCTTTTGCTGGAGTGAATTTAGTTATTAGTAAACACTACTCAGCTGAACATTCATAGGGTAATCAAAGCATATATGAAGAATAAGTGGCGAAAAATGAGATCAGATTAGTAGTTTGATTGGAAAATGATGCATGCACACATGACTCTATCAAGACTATTCACATTTCTGAAAAGTATGCTTTCCTGCTTTAAGGCTGTGGCATTGCAAATTTGCTCAACACAGAGGATGCACCAGATAACCTCTTGCCTTTTCAGACTTTCGGGGTAAGCTGAAGAAAAAGGTTGCATATTATCTCAGTTGTTATATAATATTGGCGCTTTGATGTGGTAAGATTATCTTGTTCAGCCTCAGCTGCCGGAATTAGCTCACAAAAGGGTACAGTAAGTCCCAACACTATTATTAAAATGTGTTTGAGATATTAACAGAGAAACACACTCCATCATGTGATTAATTCCCCAGACCAATCTTTGCAACTGTATTCATAAGTTAAATATGTGGTAAATCTTCTTTCCTCTTGTTTTCAGTCCATTAAAAGATCCATTCATTGTTGAAAACAGAACACTGCCAACTGTAATGCAGTGTCCCCTCCCCACAGCACCCATCACTAGCACTTCGGGCCAGGCTGTTATCCCACCTGCATTACTTAACTCAGTTTTAATTAACATAAGTGTCATACAATGACTATGAACAAGTCAGTAATTTTTTTGTTTTGGGGCATGTGTAATAACCATACATCTTTTTCTGATTTTGTTCTCCATCCTCTTGGATGAACAAATACTGTGGTTTTGTCTCTGTACTTGGACTGCATATGTTTTATGACTGGCCATTCTGCTTGTGGTTTGAAATAAGAAGCAACAAATAGCTGCTCTACTTATTTGCCTCACACAATCAATCAACATCCTGAAGACTGTCTGCTGCTGTTACTTATTAATCCCACTAGATGTCATCCTGACCACATTAATGGTTGATCATGTTGGCCCGCATTTATTCAGGGACCTTCAAAGTCCTTCATAGATACATATGAGTTTTTCACTATAGCCTTATCTGATTTGTCTTCTGGCAGTGGACTCAGGAGGGGGCTGTTAAGGAATGATGTGGATTTTCTTACACAATGTTTGATGTGCTCTTTAATTTGTAGGCAGATCTGTGTAATCCAGAATCCAGACATCAGAATTGGTGAGAAAAGGGTACTTATTTCAAATGAAATGTCTGTCTATGTACAGTTGTGCTCATAAGTTTACATACCCTGGCAGAATGTATGATTTCTTGGCCATTTTTCAGAGAATATGAATGATAACACAAAAACTTTTCTTTCACTCATGGTTAGTGCTTGGGTGAAGCCATTTATTATCAAACAACTGTGTTTACTCTTTTTGAATCATAATGACAACAGAAACTACACAACTGACCCTGATCAAAAGTTTACATACCCCAGTTTTTAATACCGTGTATTGCCCCCTTTAACATCAATGACAGCTTGGAGTCTTTTGTGGTAGTTGTGGATGAGGCTCTTTATTTTCTCTGATGGTAAAGCTGCCCATTCTTCTTGGCAAAAGGCCTCCAGTTCCTGTAAATTCTTGGGCTGTCTTGTATGAACTGCACGCTTGAGATCTCCCCAGAGCGGCTCAATGATATTGAGGTCAGGAGACTGAGATGGCCACCCCAGAACCTTCACTTTATTCTGCTGTAGCCAATGACAGGTCGCTTTGGCTTTGTGTTTTGGATCATTATCATGTTGGAATATCCAAGTACGTCCCATGCGCAGCTTCCGGGCTGATGAGTGCAAATTTTCCTCTAGTATTTTTTGATAACATGCTGCATTCATCTTGCCATCAATTTTGACCAAGTTTCCCGTGCCTTTGTAGCTCACACATCCCCAAAACATCAGCGATCCACCTCCATGTTTCACAGTAGGAATGGTGTACCTTTCATCATAGGCCTTGTTGACTCCTCTCCAAATGTAACGTTTATGGTTGTGGCCAAAAAGTTCAATTTTGGTCTTATCACTCCAAATGATTTTGTTCCAGAAGTTTTGAGGCTTGTCTCTGTGCTGTTTGGCATATTGTAAGCGTGATTTTTTGTGGCATTGGCGTAGTGGCTTTCTTCTGGCGACTCGACCATGCAGCCCATTTTTCTTCAAGTGCCTCCTTATTGTGCATCTTGAAACATCCACACCACTTTTTTTCAGAGAGTCCTGTATTTCAGCTGAAGTCATCTGTGGGTTTTTCTTTGCATCTCGAACAATTTTCCTGGCCGTTGTGGCAGAAATTTTTGTTGGTCAACCTGATCGTGGTTTGGTTTCAACAGAATCTCTCATTTTCCACTTCTTAATTAGAGTTTGAACACTGCTGACTGGCATTCTCAGTTCCTTGGATATCTTCTTATATCCCTTTCCTGTTTTATACAGTTCAATTACCTTTTCCCGCAGATCTTTTGACAATTCGTTTGCTTTCCCCATGACTCAGAATCCAGAGATGTCAGTGCAAGGGTCTGTCAGGAGCCCAGAAACTCACTGAACCTTTATACACACACTGATTACAAGCAGACAGATCACAGGTGTGGATGGTTACCTTTAGTAGCCATTCAAACCCATTTGTGTCAACTTGTGTGCATGTTATCAGGCCAAAATCTCAAGGGTATGTAAACTTTTGATCAGGGTCAGCAGCAGCACAAGGCTAAACATACAAATTACACACAAATGAATCAGTTGAATAAACCATGAAACCATGTGAAAGAGCTAGTTTTAAGTTGTTGAGATTCTTCTCATATCAGATCAGTAAACCAATTTTCCCCTTGCGGTGGGCCGGGGCAGAAGAGGTTTGTACAACCACAGTAATAATCTGACCAGCACTCTATTTATTTTCAGTGTTCATTCATGCCAACTGTGTGGATAAATAAATTAATATCCAGCAAAACATTTTCATACAGCATGAGAGCAACTAGGAATTAAGCAAGACGATCTCAACTAATCGTCCTGCCTGGCAAAAGTTTCAATTCAATTCAGTTTTATTTATATAGCGCCATATCATAACAAGGTTATCTCAGGGCACTTTTTCATATAGAGCAGGTCTAGACCGACTCTTTATAGGGAAAAAAAGGAGTTTTAAAATCACTGATGCAGCCTGGGAAAGAACAAAAAACAGTTTTCCTACTTCTCATAACATTTTTAACTCACCACTGTCCTCTTGCTCTCGGGGGCCTCAGTACTTATTTGAACCCAAACCATGATTATTCCCTAACCCTAACTAAGTTGTTTTTGTGCCTAAACTAACCTTAACCATAGCGTTGTCACATCATAAAACTGATTTATAACAGTGATTTGTAACAGTTTTCGAAGACACAGTCAGATGATGTCTTCCGCTGATATGGGCGTCAGATCAGACCCTGTAGCCATGGGCATTTTTACCAACGTGGAAAAAGCAGCGGTAACTTCATTATTTATTTATAATTACCAACTATCCCGTCATGGCGACAGGATCTAATGGTAAATTACATTCTGTACTTTTCTACGCATCTGACAGATAAGCTGTAACACAGATATTGCAAGTTTATCCAGTCAAATCTTTTGGAATAAAGCAGCTGTCCTCAGAATGAGCCCATTAAATCTATCAGGACATTTTTGTTGCACATAAAATCAAATCACTTTGTGTGTAAAACCACAGCTGAGACCGACAGGAGTAAGCACGTGGGAGGCACGAGGCTGGGGGAACATGTCTCTGACTCCCAGACCATCAGCACCAGATCCCCCCAAAGTTGCGTCCTTTCCCCTCTACTCTTCTCCCTGTACACCAACAGCTGCACCTCCAGTCATCAGTCCATCAATCTCCTGAAGTTCGCGGATGACACCACCCTCATTGGGCTGGTGGGGATGAGTCTGCCTATAGGTGGGAGATTGACCATGTAGTGACCTGGTGCAGACGACCAACTTGGAGCTCAACGGTCTGCAGACAGTGGAGAGGGTAGTGAATTACAGAAAGAACCCAACCCCACCCGCCCCCATCACCCTGTGTGACACCACAATCGACACTGTGGTGTCATCCGCGTCCTGGGCACCGTCATCACCCAGGACCTCACCAAAAAAGCCCAGCAGAGGACATACTTCCTGCGGCAGCTGAAGAAGTTCAACCTGCCAAAGTCAATGATGTCACTTCTACACTGCCATCATGGAGTCTATCTTCCCTAACCCTGGCAAGATAGTCTTAAAACATATAGGAAGGCCCTCAGTAATGCCAGAGCAGCCTATTACTCATCATTAACAGAGGAAAATAAGAACCCCAGGTTTCTGTTCAGCACTGTAGCCAGGCTGACAGAGTCACAGCTCTATTGAGCCATGTATTCCTATAGATCTCAGTAGTAATGACTTCATGAGCTTCTTTAATGATAAAATTCGGTAACACTTTAGATTACAGCCCACAACGTACAGCGTAATTACTCTGGAGTTACAGTGTAATCTTTTGTATTTACGGTGTACCAGTACAGTATGTACCAAGTAGGTACAGGAGAACAGTTATGGAATAAGGGGGTAACAATTCGAGATTTTACAAAGAATTTATACTGTAGTTATTTTTTAACTACCAGGTATCTATTCTGTTATTACAGAGTATTTATGACCTACTGAGTAACAATCTGGATGTTTGGGAGAAATTTAGAGAGAATGTATGCTGTAGTTATTATTTAACTACTGGGTACCTATTCTATTATTATAGGGTACAGTGTGACCATAAAACTGAGCAAAATTCTGCACGTTTCAGGGAAGATAGAGTGATGACTTCTGCATCACTGAATAAATCTAATGGGATTTTAAAATGACCTTATTACCAACAGGCAAACTACATTGTTCCTTTATAATTCTGGGGTCCTTTAAATAACTACGGGGTACATCTGTACGTTTACTTCGGAACAAAGGTCCAGGGGACAGTGTATTGTCATGGATACTGCTGGCCTCTGAAGACTGTCTCAGCTGTCGTTCACCTCACCAGCAAACTTCCTTACTGGATGCTTGTTTATGGCCTCGTGGCTCCGCCTGCCATCGGCGGACAGAATTAACCCAACATAGATGTCACTCACTACAACACTTTGTGTTTCCTTTTTATTTCAAACTAAAAGTACAAAGTTGTTTTTTTCTTTGTTTTTTTTTTCTTTTTCTTGCTGCCTTTCTTCCTCCTTTTGTTGCTCTTCTTCTTCTTTTCCTCTTCTGAGGATGACTGAGGAGCAGGAGGAGAAGAAAGAAGCCGGTGCCCCTCGATTCTCTGTTGTATCATCTGTTTTTTTTTAGAAACAAAAACAAAAATCACTAGCTTTTCAGGCATAATTCTGCACAGTTACTGATTTTTTTCTAGTTCTATAATTAAAAAAACAAAAAAATCTCAATAAAGCAATTGTTGAAGTGCAGATTTTGAGAGCTAATCAGTTAACAATATGATTCAGTCTTATATTTGTCTGATATTTTCCCCTCATTGCTTAGTTTGCTGGAAAGTAACTTCATAGAAAGAATATTGCTCAGACACCAACTAATAATAATGAACAAGTAAACACAAACCTGAACAACCTGGCACCTCACGACCAGTTTGGACTTGGACAGGGGCAGGGGCAGATGGGCCAGCACCACCATACTTAATTTTGTCGATGGCCCTTTCCAGAAAACTGCATTCATCTTTCAACATGATGATTTCAGCTTTCAGAGTTGTAATCACAGCTGGAGCAGGAAAAAAGTTTGTAGAAGTCTATTTTTTATGTCAACGTCTCTCCATCACAAGAGGGTAAGAAAGATGAATAGTTGCCATACTTAGGTGTTACCTAAATTCACTACATTTAGCCATTTCCTTTACAGGTTTGTCTGTACAGATTTGAAGGTACATGGCATCTAGCACCAAACTGACAGTACCTATAATTTCACCACCACATAATTTTTCCAAAAATTAAACAAGAAATTAGTTGATAGTTTTTACCTAGGACATTTTGCATGAGGCCAATGGTGAATTATGCATTAAAATCATACAAGCCATAACAATGTGCAATCTACAGAGAAAAACGTTTCTGGAACTCCTTTTTCCGCTTGTCTGTCTGTCTTACTCTAGATTCCAAATTTTAAAAGCTAGTAATTTATGCTATTTAAAGAAAATTCCCAGAATATCTCTCAAAGCAATGACCTAGAACACAAACCATTTATAGACTCATCTATGAGAAAATGTAATGACCTAACAATTCTAGTATAGCAAACATATGGTGTATGGCAAACAAACTGAAGGGTGAAATGTCTGAATTAGCTGGGCGAATAGCTAGAACGTTAATTTCAGAAGCTGAAAATGGTTGTCAATCTAGTAAAACAGCCTTGTCATGTTACCTTTCGCGGACGCCGTAGGTCTATCCTCTATGTTTTTCCCACGTGTGCCCTCATCCGCTCCAGAGTCGTTGTCCACCGACGCGTACTTCAAAGGTGGACATACTTGTCTTTTGGGCCTGCTCATTATTTGGCCAAATGATAGACAGTTTCTGCTGAAAAGAAGGTTACATTTTAAATAAGCCACAAATTGGGCAGTTTTGTATAAGTACATTAAGTAGCCATAATTTACCGTATGTCCTTCAGCAGCGAATGCTATGCTATCAAATAGCAGGAAATAGATCATGTAGGCTATGTTGCTTCATTCAACCAGTGTACGCATGAAAGGTGGGCGGGCGATCCGGAGAAGGCAGAGGTTTCCAGTTCATCATAGTAACCGCACACACCTTGTCGTCCCCTTAGCGAATGAAGCATACCCATTCAACTTGTGACTTGTGAACTTTGATGACAATGATTTATAAGGTCATACGGTCAACTGTAGTGTTTATTTAAAATGTCATTGCATAATTATTTAGATTAATGAAATGACTTGTGTTTATTTCCCCCTTTCGTCACTAATTTGATGTTTATTTTTCTTGAATTAATTTTTTTTTCACATCAGCTGTCAAGGTCTGAGAACACGTTGTAATACAACAGTAGGTGGTGATAATGCTCCCTCGGGTTGCAATTTGCCATTAAAACAAAAGAAGAAGAAGAAGAAGAACTAGAACTAGAACTTGGAGAAGCGGGTCTCATGTAAACAAGTTCTGTCCTGGTTTCATTATTTTGTAAAAGCAGTTCCAGGACTAGGTTGACAGCCTTTCCAGTTGCTCATTCATTACTCAAAAAAATTCGATTCAGACGTAGTGGTGCTTTTCGCGTCATGAGACAGCTGGTTGAAACTGTTTTCGTTAAGTAAGTTAACGTTTGGTTTAGCGAGCTTAAGATAACGTTAGCATTAGCTAGAGCAGTAGTTCGGTCATATTTCAGTCTTTATGAACCAATAAATTCCTAAATAACCTTGCTAAATTGGTTGTCTTAACTTTCAGGGTTTATGGTGGCCAATATGAATAAACGTGTGATAGCTATATGTGTGCTAACATGTCCAAGTGCTGTTAGGTTTCGTGGCCTGCAGGCTTGGTTTGTGTGCCATGGATGTAGTTATTAAGAGAATGTATTCTATATTATATCCAAGGATGGCGCAAAGCTAATATTTGTTAACTTAACTAACCTAACCTAAGTTAACTTCTAACTGTAGTTTTTTGTTTGATTTGGTTTTGTCTATTAAACTAGGCTGCCCCACCTTTCCAGCCAAGTCTAACACACCACAGTTGGCTCATTCCCAGAGGAAAATCAGAAATCATGCTAAACATTTTATACCCAGACAGACAAACTTCAGCATTTCAATTCTGCTTTTTTAAAATCTAAAAACAGATGGTCGTATGGCCAGGAGTGCTTAAAGCCAGTGCCTGACCTTCTTCTATGGTAGTCTAGGAGATAAGATTAGACATGAATTAAGATTACAAAAGTTAACATAGCCAGTTTTTTCAGATGGTACAATGTGTGATTATGCAAGATTTTTCTTTATTGTTGTGGCTGATCGGTGTATAGTATGTGTGTGTGTGTGTGTGTGTGTATGTGTGTGTGAGTGTATACACATATACAGTATATATATGTATATATATATGTATGTGTGTCTATATATACACATACATGTATATATGTATGTATATACGTGTATATGTGTATGTATATATGTATATATAGTGTATATATATATATATATATATATATATATAAACAGTATATATATATATATGTGCGTGTGTATATATATATACACACACATATATATACAGTATATATATACTGTATATACTGTATGTCTGACAGGTGCCATTTTAATGAGATAATCAATGTTTCTCCATTATGACCTGTTAGTGGTCATAATGTTGTGGCTGACTGGTGTGTAATCAGAATCAGATAACCCTCTAATACTAACATACATAGTATAGTTATGATTACTGATGCATGCAAGAACCCTGTCTTGGCACACAACAATCATTGGCTACATTGTTTAACAGCAATTTCTCCTTTCAGTTTAGCTCAAGGTCTCAGGAGAAGACGTGGACATAATCGAGGATGGTGTTTGTGGAAGTAGTGCTTCCATTACAAAGGTGTATGACACTCTTCGCCACTCCTGCATCATTGCCATCAAATGTCTAGAGAGAAGAAAAAAGATGAAGATTGGTGGTAGACATAGTTTTGTCGTCATTGATGAAAGCAAATTCCGTCACAAAAGAAAGGTACGGTGTATGAGTATGAATGCAGTATGAATGACAGAGAGAGAGGATATTAACACTACTTACAAGAGAAGAATATTTTTTATAATCTTTTTTTTAAATCATGTCCTTCAGTTTGATGAATAATAACATGACTGTATAATTATATTTTTACTTTGTTGTAGTACAACCGTGGACAATTTGGGAGACCATGGAGAAGAACCCATTCATGGGTCTTTGGGATGTTAGAGGTGGAGGCCACACGCCGAAGGCCAATACTGAAGTTGGTCAGACACCGTTCCAGAAGGAATCTGCTACCCATCATACGAAAGTATGTAGCAGATGGTAGTAAAATTCTTAGCGATTGCTGGAGGGCATACAGCACTCTGCAGCAGCAGGGTTACATTCACTTTCAGGTGAACCACAGGCGATTCTTTGTCCACCCACAAACAGGCGCCCACACCCAGCACCTGGAGCCTGCATGGCGAACTTACAAAGAAGAGCTCTATCGCTACAGGGGTAACCTAAGTGAAAACTCACTACGAAGAAACCTTCGCATCATTGAGTGGAACTACTGGCTTGGGAAAGAGCACAGACATGGACCAACTGGCCGCTTATTACATGACATCAGAAAAGTTTATAAACTGTAATGGGAATTAACACAATGTCTCTGTGACACCTGAATCTGATCATGTATCAAGAAAATGCTCAGTCTCACACAAAAGAGAACTACACAACTTGTTTTTTTGTTATTGCTTTTAGGCTTTCCATTGTTATTGTTCACAGACTTTATCTTTTATATGCATTGTGTGTATTTGTTATGTTATTATAACTTGCTTTATCTTTCTTTATATTTTGTACTTGTTGTTTGTTTTGTATTGTTATGCACCAATATACCAAGGCAAATTCCTTCCCTTATTGAGCTATAAGGAAATAACCCCTGTACATGTTTTGCTCTGGTAGTTGCCAGTCATGGATTCTTAAAGCCACCCTGTTCCATTCTGTTCATTGTGGTTGTGACAATAAATGTTCATAATTCCATGTTGTGTTTTAGATTGTACTGTTACATATTACATAAGGTACTATTTTAACATATTTATAACACAACATACAAAGATGTTTGGGGGGGGGGGTAGATTCCTCTAAGTGTAGTGAAATTAACTATTGCTTAAATTTCTGCCATAAAAAAAAACAAATAACAGAAGAAACAGTTCAGTTGCCATTATCTTGTCCCAAATAATCAATTAGGAATGAAATACTTGCTGTGTGATTTCTTGCTGGCCTATTTGCCTATTTTGTTGAATTGTATTATTTACAGAGTACATTTCTTCACATATTACTGCTTGTATCATTTTATATGCATTTAAATATATTGTCATTGTTACAACTCATGCCATGTGTATCAGACCAGAAGACTTGGGAGAGAACTGAGAAATTGCGTCCCCCGCTGGACGTGTTAAACACTTAATTTTAAGCATTAGCATGAAAGAGTTATTTGCGGCAGGACAAGATGGCATTAAACAAAAATATTATTAATCAAGGCGAGGAGGACGACGCAAGAGTCGTACTCGTCGTGAGCATTCCGGGAGCTAGTGGGAAGGCAGTCATTCCCCTACTCACTTCAACTGCTATTGAAGCATTGAGAGCGGGTAAGTTAGCTATATCTACACAGAATGTATCTCTGTTGTTTGTACTTTTTAAATTCTGGTCTGTGTATGCCATAATTTTAACGTTGATGGAAAAACGTATATCATAAATTAATTGATAATGACAAGTCAGCCAGGTCGGCTAATGTTAGATTAGGCTAACTAAGGCTAAGTAATTCTGCTGCATCATTACAGCAGAACCACCTCGACAGCTCCGCCCGTCAGACGACGATCTGTAAATTAATTGTCCTTGTTCGCTTTCTAATTCTTTAACATGAACAACTGTTGGACAGTGGTGATGGGGGATAAGATTTAAACAAAATAAAGTTCAATATGTAATATTTATAATGTCCATACTTAGTATTAAGCTTGGCTGTTGTACTGTTTTTCTTCAGGAAATCCTACACCATGGAGGACAGTGGTACTGAGGCTAATGTGACTAGTAGGCCTAATGCTGGCGTTAAGTGCGACTGTATATTCCTATGCACCTTAACCCACATTTATTACACAGTAGATGCATTTGGCCTCATGGCGAACATTGCAAAACGTTTTTTAAAATAAACTTTGTTTCAACAGACAGTTCCTTCAATAACATATTGGACAACCAACTGCTTACCTTTGACCATTTTTAAAACCCTAATTAAAAATACATACATTTAAAAATAACGGTTATGTTATGTTTTCTTGTGTACGAAATCATTCACTACTCACTACATAGTCCACTGTATAGTGAGTTTGCCATTTTGTAGTGCTGTCCAAATATACCATATATAGTGAACTCAAAGTATCCCACAATGCTTTGTGAAAAGTAGTGTACAACCATGGATGTATAATCAAGCCCCCAGGAAGAGCGCCAGGCTTTGAAGCCAATTTGACATAGTGGCCAAACCGTGTAATTACAACTTCCGGGTCCGTCACGTGATGCACACTGGCCCCAATAGACTTTTTCCCATAGACTTACATTGTGAACGAGATGTCTGTAAATCAGCGGATAATTTTTTTTGAGGTACAACACCTAGCCAGTATGAACACTTAAACAGCCCTTATTTAAATCATTATGTCCTAAAAGTTGTAAAATGCATAAATAGCCGAATCCAAAGTTATAGAGTGACTGCTATTCATGTGAGTGAGCCTGAGACGGAGCGGTTGGGAGGCGGGGCTAAAGGAAGCGCTAGTGCGCTTGCTCCGAGACCCATGAGACCTAGCGGTATGGAGGCGGGGTTAAAGGAAAAGCTAGTGCGCTTGCTCTATGGGCCAAGAATGCGGAAGCTATGTGGAAGATCCGGGTAATGTTATACCCGGGAAGTCAAACTTTTTTGGCTTCATGCGCCACTGAGCAGCTTTCATAGGAATGAACGGGGCCCCACCTCCGACGCTGTATCCAGTTCTCTTTATACATCCATGTGTATAATACACTAACCAAGCACTATATACTATCATGCATTGCAGTAAATAATGCACAATAAACTTATATTTGATTGTCTCATCTATTATATTATACTTATGTTATATTGCTGTACTATGTACTATATTTATTTATGCTGTGTTCTACTATAACTATACTACCGAATGTTACATTGCTGTACTTTATACTTACTATGTATGTATACTAACTATACTATGTTATAGTTGCTGCACTATACTATATAACATGTTATATTATATCACTTAATTTCACTTAATACTATATCTCACACTATATCATCTTATTTTGGCCTATACTATATCTTGTTTACATTACATTGACCTGCTTTATATTCTATATTATACTTCTGTTACATCTATATATTAATACAGAGAAACTAGGTTCCATTACTTAATCATATATATTAGTCTGGTGTTTGCTGCACAGACATTCTGTTGAGATTAATCACAGTACTGTCACTTTAACCGCACCACTGTAACTTTACCTTATAATCTGTGTCTCCAAATGCTTGTGTATAGTTTCTATGTTGTATTCTTTTTCATACTAGTTTTTATATACCTCTGTTATTTATTCTTTTACCTCTATACTTATCTGTACTTACTGCTGTCATTGTGCAACCAAATTTCCCTGCTGGGGATCAATAAAGTAATCTTAAATGTCTGCACAGTCTCTGATGGGAGGAATTCACAAGTACTTATAAAGAAAACATAAATGCAACCCTGATTTGAAATTCCAAAGTATTTTGGAGGTTGACATAAACTTACTAACAGTTGCTATACTTAATATATTGGCTAGATCCTGTAACTGAAATTATTTAAATTGCAGTTTTCAATTCAATTCAATTCAATTCAGTTTTATTTATATAGCGCCATATCATAACAAAGTTATCTCAGGGCACTTTTTCTAGTAGAGCAAGTCTAGACCGACTCTTTATATTTACAGAGACCCAACCTTTCCCACCATGAGCAAGCACTATGCGGCAGTGGCAAGGAAAAACTCCCTTTTAACAGGTGAAACCTCGAGCAGAACCAGGCTCTAGGTGGGCGGTCATCTGCCTCGACCGGTTGGGTTGAAGGGGGAGAGAGAGAGCAGGAAGAAAGAGAACATACAGCAGCACAATACAGTTTCACACAGAGATGTAACGCAATGGCCGCGGCAATGGCATGGCATTTTCAGTGTTATTGTGTCTTGTCTGAAATTATGTCATGCTGGTCCACCCTGGTAGCCTATTGGTTGAGACATATGCCACATATCTGCAACAACCGAGTTTCAATTCCAGCAGTGGACCTTCATTGTGTAGTGTTCCCCCCTCCTACTCCCATCATTTCCTGTCAACATTATGTGTGCAAATACAGGGAATGAATGATAATAAATATCTTAATTCTTTTCACAGCTGGTCCATCGTCAGTAAGTACAGCTGTAGGCCTAGCTCCAACAGCCTCCATGAGTATAAAAAAATTAAAGGAAGATAAAAAGGCTTTGTTGGCGCAGAGGGATGACCTTAGAATACAGCTGGATCAGCTGTTGGACTCACTTGCTGTAACTACCCCTGCTCCATCAGCAATAAGTGCTGTCCCTCCTCATCGACGCAGTAAGTTTAACATTGTTGTGAACATGTTTTGAACAGCCCCTTGTGCTTTTAAACATTTATTTACATAACTAAATCACTTACATGTTACATTAAAAGGTGAAGTCTGTAATCGAGCATGTCACCCCATGGTTTACAGCCCAGTCAAGCGAAAATTATCTTTAAGTAAATGAAAAAGAATTTTTAGAAAATATTAAAGCAGACAAACTCAAAGTAAATTTATTTTCTTTCAGAGAAACCAGGAAAGAGGACAAGGACATCCTCCTCCTCCTCCTTGTCCTCCTCCTCATCTTCCTTGTCTTCCCCATCTTCACCATCATCCTCATCTTCCTCCGAGAGGAAAAAGAAGAAGAGGAAGAAGACAAAAAAACCCTGCAAAAAGATCTTTTGGGAGGAGAAGTAAGTTTAGAATACATTCTCCTGGTAAATGATCGTTCAAATTCCAAAAATGATATGGCAACTCAGCCTAGGACAGTAAAGGTCCATCACTGACTGACTGACTGACACACATTGCTGGCTTGGTTGCCTGTAACTCTGCTCTTATCAACCCAATTTCCTCCTGAAACAGGCTGCTCTTTTTAGCTGAAAGCTCTGTTAAACCAGCTGTACACTACCTACCGAACACAAAAGGGCAGGCAGAAAAAGTTAGCCACTAGCTGGTTAACATAGTGTAGCATTTAGCAGCTTATTTTTCTCAGTAGTTGGCAAAGACCAATACAGAGCTAAGAGGAGATATAATACAGGGTTTTCAGTTATGAGGTGTCAGAAACATTACCTTAAAAGAAGTTTACCAGAAGAGGAAATAAAAACAGGAACTACTGAGAAAATAATTACAGTGAAAACAGCTTTTTTTTTAAAAATACGTTGCTAGCAGTTTGTCAGAATGGTTTGATTTTGGTATGTAACATGGCTAGCAAGTTAGTATTAGAATAGTTGTCTTGCAAACAGTGTTGCCCTCAATTTAAGAAACGGTCTCAAGAAACGGAGAGTGTATAAGTTGCAGGTTTATTGCCATCTTTTTTACATAGGATGTCAGTCAAGCTGAGCTCATAAAGTTAAAACTAGAAATCGAGGCATTAAAAGCAATCATTAACGGCAGTTTACACTGAATATATTTCCACAATAACATTGTGTTTTTTGTTATACAGTTTCATGATGCTTATAATGTACATTCTCAGAGGCTTTTGAAATATTATTATTTTAATATTTTTTAACTTGAGTTCCTGTTTTGTCCATATTAGATTGTGCTTTTCAGTTTCTAAAGTTACATTATGCTACTTCTGTGTTGCAACAGACTGGGCTAGCACTCCCTGCAAACTTGGTTTCACCTTTACTCTACAAACCTCCCACAATCTCACTAATGTTTTATTCAGGTATTTTATTATGAACAGTCTGACAATAATCACTTCTCAGTGTAGAAGACTTGACACCTTTGTCTTATGCTCAGGGTACAATAAAGACCTAAAATCATATTGGAAATAATGCTGTCTAATGTTCTAAAACGTCACAGTGAGAGCTCCACACATTAATTACAGTATGTTGACAGTATAGGGCTGCAATATGCTGAGATTTCGAATTGTGTAGACTAAAACACCTCATTACCAATTACTCTAATAAACTCCACAGATCGATGTGTTAACTTGTGGGTTCTGTTATCTACACAGATGTGACAATCTATGTATTAAAACGGAAAGGGGGCCCACATATGTTTAGGGACGCATATGTTTAGGGAACAGGATTTCTTAACTACGCCGCTGTTTGTTAAAACTTTATAAGCTGATAATATGTGAAATGTTTTGTGTTCACTTCTGCTGACCTCACGTTCCCAATTAAAATCATTGCAGCATTTAGTGACTTTGTTTCAAAGCAGTGTCTTGTGGCAAAGTTATTATGTTGATGTGTATGGACCCCATACTGATATAATCAAACCGAAAAACAGATTCCTTACAGTTTTAGTAATGAAAAAAACACTTACGGAAATACGGAGTGTCGCAGAATCTCTCAGGAGGCATGGGGTGGACAAAACAACCTTTAGTATAATTGCAGAGGTATGTAAAAGTTATTGGAAATTTATAATAATAATAATAATAACTTTGCTATCACACAGCTTGCTGTCATGCATATTTGAGTGAGCATTCACCATTATTGCAACAATCAGACAAACTTCTAAATATATTTTATAGTCTGCTACCCCTAACAAGTAACAGTAAATGAGTTCTAGTGTAAAAATACAACAATAATTTTGACATCCGGCACACTAGTTACATCTTAAAACTTGCAATCACAGCATTGCCTCAGAGGGGGAAGAATTTGCCCTACCCGCACATGCTGCAGGTACAAGACTGCAGTCATATGCAAAGACCCTGAAGGCATTCGTGGATGGCTGCCCCAATGTCAAAAGGAAAACAGAGGAAATGAAGAAGGCAAACAAGCTGTTGCCCATCAAAAATAAGTTCAGATGATTTGTTGATTTGATCTTTTTATGTTCCTTTGTGTTGTATTGTTTTTACAGAATGCTAAGATTTTGATATTTAAATGTTTTTACTTTGTCTTTAAACTAGTTTTTGTAATGTTTATGTTCATTGTAGTTTGATTTTTTAATTTGTGGTTCATGTTCTTTGTTAATAAATTGAAGATGGTCAAGGTTGTTGTGTTCTAACATTAGGAAGATGGTAAGATGGACATAACTTTGTTCTCATTAAACTGTATTTATTGTGGGGCAAATTTTGTCATTGACTGCCACAACTGGGAACTAAATAAACCATTTATATTAGCATACATTGTAAAAATGTGGTAGCCTACTTAAAGGGAACAGGGGGGAATTATCAATGCTTTAGATTACAGCCTGCATTCCTTGTAGTTACCCTGTAACTAAATGTAACAAGAGGGGAACTAACACTGCTTTAGATTACAGCCCGCATACCCTGTAGTTACCCTGTAACTAAATGTAACAAGAGGGGAACTAACAGTATGTCTAACTTACTCTGTAGGCTAACTACTAAGAACAATATGAGAACAGTTTGTTTCGATTTTACGTGTCTCAAAACATGGAAGAATATTACATTAACTGCACTTTGCTGTCAGAAGAGTATATATTAATATTAACCATATCCTATATGATTCATACCTGGTGTTTTATCCTGCTATATTTGTATTTATTTCATGGGATGAAAGGAGGCCGTGCACAGAGCTGAGAAAAGGTAAGGTTGCACCTTGTGGAGTTGTAATGCTTGTCGAACAGAATTGCCAGGGAGAAGACTTTCAACATTTTAATGACTTCAGAATTGTCAACATGTGGTTACACGAAACAGAAGTGAGTGACATCTATGGTGGGTTAATTCTGTCCGCCGATGGCAGGCGGAGCCACGAGGCCATAAACAAGCATCCAGTAAGGAAGTTTGTCTCAGCTGTCGTTCACCTCACCAGCAGTCTTCAGAGGCCAGCAGTATCCATGACAATACACTGTCCCCTGGACCTTTGTTCCGAAGTAAACGTACAAATGTACCCCGTAGTTATTTTAAGGACCCCAGAATTATAAAGGAACAATGTAGTTTGCCTGTTGGTAATAAGGTCATTTTAAAATCCCATTAGATTTATTCAGTGATGCAGAAGTCATCACTCTATCTTCCCTGAAACGTGCAGAATTTTGCTCAGTTTTATGGTCACACTGTACCCTATAATAATAGAATAGGTACCCAGTAGTTAAATAATAACTACAGCATACATTCTCTCTAAATTTCTCCCAAACATCCAGATTGTTACTCAGTAGGTCATAAATACTCTGTAATAACAGAATAGATACCTGGTAGTTAAAAAATAACTACAGTATAAATTCTTTGTAAAATCTCGAATTGTTACCCCCTTATTCCATAACTGTTCTCCTGTACCTACTTGGTACACCGTAAATACAAAAGATTACACTGTAACTCCAGAGTAATTACGCTGTACGTTGCGGGCTGTAATCTAAAGCGTTACCTAAAATTCTAACTATTAGAGACAAAATTCAGCACCTCCTGCCCTCAGCCGGTACTGACTTATCTTCAAACACAGGAACCTTAAAAACAGCTGTGAAACCTGGTATATATTTAGACTGCTTTTCTCCAACATTCACCAACTTCAACGATTTCTGCATCTAAACCATCAACCTGTCTCTTTCAAAATGTCTTTCAATTGACATGCTCTAACAACTCTGTCCCTTATGTTTCTTCCTCTTTTAAAAGTTACCATAGGGAGGTATTTAAAGGTTTCTTTCCAGGATGGGTCATTTTGGAGAATATGCCAATGTTTTAGAATCATGTCCTTGATGTTCCTAGTCTTAGGGGTGAATGTAGTGCAGTACATAAGGTATTGCTTAGATTTTGAGGGTTTTTGAACATTTTTGAACTTCCAGATAAGCCTCTCTCTTACACATACAAGCCAATTTTCTTTGTAATTCCTTTCTCTAAATTTGGATAGCATCTTGTGTTTATGTTTTTTGTATTTTTCAGGATCATCACTTACTCTTTTTTAGTCTGGTGAGTTGACTTACAGGCAGACTCTTCTTAAGGGGAATGGGATGCAGTGATGGCTGGTGGTTATTTACCTGGGTGGGGTAACAGGCACTGAGGGCTTCTGCTTACACACTAACAATGTTGTTATTTAGCTTGGTGCACTAAACTTTGACAGCAACTATAGAAGACTGTTACATTTACAATTGAATCAGAAAAAAAAAAAACACACTCCATCCAACAGCTCAATCTGTCAAACCTTAGACTTGAAAAAAGAAAAACTATCCTACTACTACTAAGTTGAATAAAGTTGGAGCTCAAAGTAGCAAACCGATTGTCATACTTTATTTCTTCAAAGAATGGAATAGAGTGGCTAAAAGTCTCTAATGAAAAGCTACAGTTATTGATGGTAATACAAACAGTCACAGCCTCCCTTGTGTGAGGTCTTGATTGGCTACTCAGCCAATCACTCCTGGTCCCATTGTTTTATTGGTTCTTTTCCCACGCATTGAGCTGGAGTGTGTTCAAAATCGCATACTAACACATGCGTACTACATACTCAATCAGTATGTACTGCATACTGTGTAATAAATTAACAATTAAGTATTCCATTACCAGCAGACTGTTCACACTGAAGAACTCAAGCAATAGTCTTCTCTGCCTCACATGACTGTATCAATCACATGACTAAATGATCTAGTATACATCCGGGTATTTCTCGCATACACAAAATCCACATACTATGTTGTTGGAACGCACTACATGCTCAATTTGACTTCGTACTTAGTATGAATAGTATGTTAGTATGCAATTTTGAACAGAGCCTTGTATTAGATAGAGGAAGGATCAGGAGGAAGGTAGCGTTCAATTATTGTTTATTGCATGGCTGGGATGGTGCCCATTAGGAAAGAGAATTCAAATAGGCTCATGTTTGCGGTTAATTTCATTCTGTATAACTTCATATGAAGTAATAGTAAAATGCCTGGAAAGTTAAAACAAATTAATTTGCTCATTTAAAATGTATAATAATAATGTATTAAACTTGCTGACTCTGAATTAAGCCTTGTGGCTGGTAGGGCACTGCACGTGCGCCCTCTTCTGACCTGCTGCCACTGATGGGATGAAAGCTTTGAGCACGAAGAAGTGTATCTTGATCTGTAGATGTGGTGTAAAGAGAAGAAGAGAGGACATCTTTATTTGTTACATGTATATCAAGAAAATGTATTTCTTCAAGACTGTAGTTAAGTGTAACTGTCAAAGTTACCATTTAAAAGCATTTCGGATTTTTTGTGTCAAAAGTGTATCTTCTCAATGACACTGCTATACGTGCCTTTTTTTTTTGGCATTTTAAATCCTGTCTTAAGACCCGTCTTTTGACAGCTTTTGAGCCGACACAAATGTTACTGGGATTACATGATTTATTATATTCTGTCTGTATTATTCAATGTATTTCTGTGCAATATGCCTTATTGTGTATTTTTGAATTTATCTATTTAATTCATTATTTTTCATTTTAAATATTGTATTTTCATCTTTTTAAATGTGCTTTGTTCAGCATTGATTGTCTTTACGTGTTCTGTATACATATAAATTGACTTGACAAATTTGAATGACTTTTTTATCTATGACATTCAGCATCGTCTAAACTGAGAAGCTCCTCAGGCAAAATGAGAATGGACATGTCCTGACCATACATTGCATGATAAAGAGGATGCAATATGATCAAAACCAGATTTGAGATTTGACTGACACCTGTCAAAGGCTACTTTACATATTAGACATCAGTCATGTTCAGTCTTCACATGTTCAGGGTCAGTGCTTTTCTGAATCATGCATTAAAATAGACAAGAAATAAAATCAAATACATTTACTGTTAACCTGCAAATGTATGTGCAGTTTTCAAATATATTTGTACAGTGAAATGTGTGATGCAATTAAGTGGAAGGTTTTTGGCATTTGAATACCATAAGACCATTTTTTGGCCAGCTGTCAGGGAAAGGATATTAGTTATTGTTATTCATATTATTCCTCTGAAGATTGAAACTATTATTTTCTGAGTTCTTGTCATAGTCACAAATCTGTCTGCTTGAGTAATCTTAAAAGATTTTACTCCTTTTGATTGTGTTTCATTTTGTGGGATTCAAAAGTGTTGGTGTTCAGACATCTTCTCTGATGCATAGCAAACCCTGCAGCTCTGACTCGTTGCAAGACTGCTGATATGAACCAGACACCCCCAAATGTGAGAGGACCGTGCCAAGATGTCTAACCACTGAATTTCTGGAGGGAAACTTTTGAAACATGCACTAAATATTTATGATTTCTGTTAAAAAAAACTGATAAAATATTCAGGAAAAGTAACTTTACTGTTTTCTGGACATTAACTTACTTTGACTTAAGGGAAATCTAACTGCAGTTGTTTTTCTTGGTTACTGCAATACTTCAGGCTTGGCTGTGTTTAACACACTCCATGAACACTTGCCTTCACAGATGTGTACGAATAGCCAGTTCATGTTTGCATAAATTATTGTTAATCCTCAGGCATGTTTTACAAATTGCATAAAACCAACTTCTTTCAAGTTGCTGAATTTATTAACTTGTTTAGAGCTTTACTTTTAATCGAACCCATTGTTTCAAATTCTTTACAAGCTGGAACACTTGAATATCAAATGAGGACAACTTGTGCCAGGGGCATAGCATGGAATTCTGGGCCCTTTACATGTCTTGGGCATTCTTTATGTTAAATTCAATTCAATTCAATTCAGTTTTATTTATATAGCGCCATATCATAACAAAGTTATCTCAGGGCACTTTTTCTAGTAGAGCAAGTCTAGACCGACTCTTTATATTTACAGAGACCCAACCTTTCCCACCATGAGCAAGCACTATGCGACAGTGGCAAGGAAAAACTCCCTTTTAACAGGTAGAAACCTCGAGCAGAACCAGGCTCTAGGTGGGCGGTCATCTGCCTCGACCGGTAAAGTGTTCGTCATTCTCCAGGCATGACAGAAAGTTAACATATGGGCATATATCTTATTTCTTAAACCCTACTATTGAGAGAGGTTTACTATAACACACAATGAAAGACAACTGAACAAGACTGGAATAGAATTGTATTATTTACTTTATAGCCTAATATGTTGCCAGTCCTTTAAATTGTTTTATAATAATATGCCCCCATTGGGTTGTGAAAGAAATACTAATGCCTAGGCCATTAGACAGGTTTCAGGGGGTCAACAATAAAAAGATGGAAAATGGTCATTCATAACTAAATTGCAAATGTTTTTGCTACACACAAAAGGAGGTTAGCTCCATGGCATAACCCCCAAACCCACAAATTAAAGAAACATCACAAAACGTCGCCAAAACTTGAAATGAAATGGTGTTCCACCAATCTAGAAGAATCACATTTATCTGGCAAGATAGTCTTAAAACACATAGAAGGCCCTCAGTAATGCCAGAGAATACTCATCATTAATAGAGGAAAATAAGAACAACCCCAGGTTTCTGTTCAGCATTGTAGCCAGGCTGACAGAGAGTCACAGCTCTATTCAGCCATGTATTCCTATTGATCTCAGTAGTAACGACTTCATGAGCTTCTTTAATTATAAAATTCTATTAGAGACAAAATGCAGCACCTCCTGCCCTCAGCCGGTACTGATCTTCAAACACAGGAATCTTAGAAACAACTGTAAAACCTGATGTACATTTAGACTGCTTTTCTCTCATCAACTTCCATCAACTAACTTCAATGATTTCTTCATCAAAGGTATCGACGTGTCTCTTAGACCCTGTCCCAACTAGGCTGCTTAAAGAAGTTTTACCCTTAGTTAGCACTTCTTTACTAGATATGATCAATCTGTCCTTATTAAAAGGCTATGTGCCACAGTCCTTTTAAAGTAGCTGTAATTAAACCTCTTCTTAAAAAGCCCACTCTTGATCCAGGGGTTTTATCAAATTATAGACCTATATCTAACCCTCCCTTTCTCTCTAAGATCCTTGAGAAAGCAGTCGCCAATCATGACTTTCTACACAACAATAAGCTATTTGAGGATTTTCAGTCAGGATTTAGAGTGGATCATAGCACAGAGACAGCACTGGTAAAGTTACAAATGACCTTCTAATTGCATCAGACAAAAGACTTGTCTCTGTACTTGTCTTGTTAGATCTTAGTGCTACACTCGATACCATCACATCCTATTACAGAGACTGGAACATTTAATTGGCATTAAAAGCACCGCACCAGTGCTATTTATCAGATCGAAATCAGTTTGTACATGTTAATGATGAATCCTCTATGCACGCCAAAGTTAGTCACGGAGTTCCACAAGGTTCTGTGCTTGGACCAATTCTATTCACCTTATATATGCTTCCTTTAGGCAATATTATTAGGAAGCACTCCATAAATTTTCATTGTTATGCAGATGATACCCAATTATATTTATCTATCAAGCCAGATGAAACCAATCAATTAGCTAAACTTCAAGCATGCCTTAAGGACATAAAAACCTGGATGACCTGCAATTTTCTGATGTTAAACATAGTCAAAACTGAAGT